>OY747721.1:30008848-30148848 GCA_963556495.2 Valencia hispanica | reverse complement strand
TGGCTCAGTGAGTAGAGTAGTCTTGCAATTGGCAGATTGTCAGTCCTATAGTGTAAAGCATTTTGAGCGATCAGAATGATTGGAAAAGCGCTTCATAACTAATAACAGTCCAATTACCACTTACCATTCTGTCAGTTCCGGTACATCAACCATGAAATGGCATCTTAGATGCTGGCTAAAATCAGTTACTGACCCATAAAGTAATCTAAATCTGCATCCGTTTCCCATGTTTCCATATCCAGACACTCACTTTGGCACTAGCAGTGAGTCTGTGAATATCTCAAAAATCAAAAAAAGACTTCGTTTTGACCAGATTTAATGTTCCTCTTCCAGGGTTACATTGCTGTACATTAAAGCTGCAGTCCGGAGTATTAGAGGGAGAGAGATTTTTTTGAATCCGACGTACCAAGGCCCCTCCCAAAACACACAGACTTGGCAGAATACAAGTAAACTTGTGAAGCTGGATTTAATTTACCTCTGAATGTATTTAAATAGCATTATTTTTTTCAACTTAAAGAGCACCTCACCCCAATATTAACTTTTTTTTTGCTGATAAACTGTATAAATGAGGGTGTAATAGTGCTGTCTAGAAGCCTGGTCATTACTTTGGTATTTTAGTGCGTCTTGGTGAAAAATATTAACTTTCTGGCTAAAACCATCTGTGTGGCGCACTCTTCAGGTTAAAACTATGTAATGCACTTGAATTTGAATCAGGCATTGCTTTTTGTGAATTGCTCTCCATCTTGTGTCTGTGCCACTGCAGCAACTCTGCAGTCAACATGTCAACCACAGCCCAGACCACGCCCAGCCCTCTCCAATGATTAAATATGGTCTTGTTACAGAAGGTAGTGGATGGGGTTCTAACTCTTATTATTTGGGAGAGGTTGGTTCAGAGGAGTTCGGACCCTTCAGAAGCCCCAGACAGCTCATCCAAGCTTAAATATGGTATCGGAGTTGAGTCTTTAGAAGCGTATAAAAAGCAGGGAGAATAAAAGGCTGCCGTTTCACATTAATATGCACCCTTCCCCTCCTGTCTCACTGTGACAAGCACTTTACACATCACTTTCATCATTATCTTACAGCGATCCCAGGAAGATTGAACGCAGTTTCATTCCACGTTTTCCGAAATGTATTTAAAAAATACTGCTGGGGACGAGTGATGAAAGGAAAGCTAAGGATTAGGGCAAATGAATAGTTATGTCATTATCTACCCATTTCCCTCTGTCCCTGCTGTGAAATCCATCTTGATAATCTATCATTGTGTCCTTGCTCCGATCTGTGAAGCAGATTTGGTAATCAGCGGGGGGTCACCAGCCTCCAGGGCTCTCCTTCCTCATTACAGTTCAGTCTGGTAAGGTATCCTGGAGGCACTGGGGTTGAACTGCAGCAGAATCCCGCAGAGGAGCTTTGTTCAAACAGCGTTGCGCTGTATTACCCAACTTAATGGAGACTCCATTTCAAGCTCAACCCTCAGCAGCTCGTGTATTTACACGGGGTTATCCGGTTTTCAATGTCATGCAAAGAGCAGCACGGCCGGGTGAAAACGGGTTATTGGGGAAGATTGAACTTGGAAAAGTTAGAAAATTAGATCTGAATGCGTAGGGACATGGAAGAATGGTTATATGAGCCCAGTAAAAGCTGAGAGCAACCAACCATTTTATGAGGCCTTTTAACTGCTGACACAATCTAAGTCATCCAAACAGGGATGTTTATAAGAAGGGACAAAGTTGTGATCACAATTCGGCATCAAAATAGCTATAAGAAATAATTGCCAGTAGTAACACAGGGATGTTTGCAGATGAAGTGTGGTTTATATTTGATAAGGGATGATTCCTTTTTAGTTTATTGTAAATTTGACAGGTTCAGCAGTTAAAGCTGCTATAAACAGTCACAGAACTCTCTTCCCTCACATCGGTTATTATCCCTAGGCCACGCCCCCCTGATAAGGGAACGCGCATTGCCACAGTAAATGAGAGAGCGCAAAACACCAGTCACAGTTTTTGTGAAGAAATATGACAGAAACACCTTTTGTTTTCCTAGACTTCATATGGCATTTTTCTTTTTGGGACTCTGGTAGTTTGTCCTAAAGTGGAAGTGGTAGCAGCCAGCTGTTTTTCTTTCTCTGACATTATTTAGCGGACAAGCTCGGACACCATTGGTGTTCTGTTTCAAAATGCGAGAACGTGTCATGAGTGGAGGACCCAGGTAAATGTGGAAGTGCACTTGTCTGGTGAGATAGACAACCAGATGGTCCAATCATTGGTTTCGAACCGAGCCATGTTATTGGTTGAGGTTTTTAGACAAATGCGACAGAACCACTAATTTATTGTTTCTCTTTATTTCATTTAAATCTCCACAAAATATTTATAGCTATCTTATGTTAGAACGTTGTTAAGAGGCATGAAAAAAGTTTTTTTTAAGCTAGCTTGTTTTTGCAGATTTGCCATAGCAGCTTAAAGTTTCCGCCAAATGTTATTTGGTACATTCAGCTTCTGTGAAAAAAAATTCAATTATATTTCACATGCTAAAAAAAAATTCAGGGCAACAGAAAATATGGAAAACCTATCAGTGTATAAAGTAGATCCTCCCCATCATTGAACAGTAATTGTAGTTTATGAGATGGAAAACCACTCAGGAAACAAGGCTGGGTGCGTAAATTAAACAATTTCATGGGATATGAATGGATGTGCTTTATTTCTTTGATTTCAGAAACTCGGATGTCATTTTTTCCTTAATTTTTGTTTTGTGTGTTTTTTTGTGTGTGCGTGCGTGCGTGCCTGTGTGTAGGTGTGTGTGTGTGCGTGTACGCACGTGTGTGTGTGTGCGTGCGTGCGTGTACGCACGTGTGTGTGTGTGTGTGTATTTTCAAATTGTAACCAGCTCCTAAACTGTGAATTTCCAGTGCTCCAAGTTTTTCAAAGCAAATGTGCTGGATTTAAATTGCTTTTTCAGGTTACTTGTCAAAGATATGCAAGATTCAAAACGAATGCTTGGAATGAAGAGTTCTTCAATAAAGAAGAGAGTGTAGTGACTTTTAGGGGTATACTTACGTAGTGAGCATGGCGTGAGATTTTCATATTAGGATAACCTTGATTAAAAATACTATGGCTACATGGTTTCAAGATATCATACAGAAACAGATCATCTAAAGTCCTGATTTACAGCAAAATAGGAGGAAAAAAATTACATGGCTCCCTCTTGAAAAATACATTGATTATTAAAGACATAATTTATTGTTACTGAGAACACAGCTGAGAGTGATGACAGTCAGATGTTCCATATAAACATATATATACATATATATACATATATATATATATATATATATATATATATATATATATATATACATATATATACATATATATATACATATATATTTATATATACATATATATATACATATATACATATACATACATATATATATACGTATATATATATATATATATATATATACATATATACATATACATACATATATATATACACGTATATATATATATATATATATATATATATATATATATATATATATATATATATATATATATATATATATATATATATATATATATATATATACACGTATTTATATATATATATATATATACATATATATGAAGTGAATGAAGTAGCATTTATTTTCTTCTGAAAAACTTTAGGTTTAACTTAAAAATATATATATATATATAAAAAATGTTATATATACATATACATATATATATATATATATATATATATATATATATATATATATATATATATATATATATATATATATATATATATATATATATATATATATATATATATATATATATATATATATATATATACGTGTGTATATAACATTTTTTTTATATATATATATTTTTAAGTTAAACCTAAAGTTTTTCAGAAGAAGTCTTAGCTAAAACAGTCATTTTAAAATATATTTTAATAGATCGAAGACTAAAGCAAAATACTGAATAAAAATCTGATGGATTCAGATACAGTTTGTAAATACAGTCCCCATCGTGCAGATTATTAACACTTCTTTCCATTCTGCAATTTATGGAATAACAGGGGAAGATAATACTAGCTGGTTAGTAAGCTTGGCTAACTGGTATCTAGCCTTAAATCCACATCACAGACATACTGCTCAGAGAGCTGTTCTTACAACAAAAACTAGAGTTAGGCATTTAGATGGTCTGGCTAAGGATATGATTTGATCATTCTGCCACCAGAAGAACATATGTTCCTCTATATATGTTGCATTCCACTGTCAAGGAATTTGTTACTTTTTGACAAAGGCTATTAAGATACTTGGAGAAATGGGAACAAACTAACAAAGGACTTTATGGGGAACGCAATAAATTTTGCTGCATACTCCAACAAATTATTGCAAGAGTGTCAAACTGCTTTTAAGACCAAAATGAGACCATCCCTTTCTGCTCTACTATCTGCTTTACTGTGTGATATACCACATCACAGAACATTGAACATTTTACACCCTTTATCCCAATACACATGTGCTGTATAAAATGGGGGTACATAGTAAGTAAGACACAAATTTCATAGACGGGACAGGATTTTATGTTCTGCAGTACCATCAGTTATTCATGTTTAGACCCACATAACATGTTTTAAGATTACTAACATATATGACAAGATAAGAAACCTTGAGCCAAAAACTTAAATGCAGATTTTTCATGTTATTAGCTAGCACCTAGCTGACTTTCTATATTTTAAAACTCCCAAATCTAATCTAATCTAAAAATAGCCTTAGATTTGAGACCCTTCATAATTATTAATTTTAGGAGGGTTATCATTTAAACAATACTTACAAATATCAGTTGATTTTTCAGGATAAACATTTGATCATTTAACTTTTAATCTTGTTCTGAAATCTGTTCTTTGTGGAACACATTTACACAAAGTCATGACTGTTATGTCCAATATGAAAGAACTAGTCCTGCCAAGACACATATTTGTCTTTGTTAAATTGTCCAGCATATCAGCCATGTTATAGATATACAGTTCATGGATGAAACAACAAACGCAGTGAAGGCTGATGCTCTTGCCAAGCAACCATTGGAGAGCAGGACAGCAAAGACATAAATCCACCAGCTGAGATTTTGTTTTAGCATTGACATACACTGCTACTCTTGCAACAATTCTGCTTACTAGTGCACCGCTGGGAACATTTTCTTGTTTTGTTACAGGTATATACAAAAATTGGAACACTAAAATAGAATAAATTATCTACATTTCCAACAGAAAAGTAAAAATGGGTCCCTGAAGCACTCTACAAACCAGCAGCCAGAAAAACATGCGACATAGAATCTGGGACTCGGACTACTTCCTAAAAGCCCTAGTATATTTTGCTATGAAGGAGGCAAGCATTCAGTTGATATCTTAGCTTTGGACAATAATAGAAGCTTAATAGTAAAGTACTTTATTTAACATTGTTTCTTAACAAGGTCATGCCTGAAAGTGAGAAAAAGCACTGATGTTTTTTTTTTATCTAAAAGACAATTCAAGAGCCTTAAGTGCATTTACTGCAAGACATCAGAAAAACTGTTTTGAAACAACCACTGTTTTCCACCTGTCCAATATCATATTACCAGTGTAACAGGACAGGTCAAGGTAGGAAATCTGGACCTTCCTCAACCAAGCAATCCATAGGGTGCAGTAGGTGTTTGTTCAGGGTTGGAACGTTCTGATGTCTGGCATCATGTGAAAGTCTTACTCCTGAATTGATTGAACACTAAGTTGTGATCAAGGCTATTTATAGAGTACTGGATTCCCTACAAAAATAAGCTTGTAACATTGTCTTGTTAACCTTTAGTTGCTTTAAGTGCTTTAACTTTAAGTGCATAATTTTAATAAAAAGGCTTGAAGGAAAAGGGTTGTTTATAAATGAAAGAAAGCCATTTAAGATTAGGTATTGCACTCCAAACATTTTATTTGATTACATGCACCTCATTCTTGAAGGACATTCCTGTGGGATTGATTGTGTTTGCGACATGTGGCAAGATAGCAGCAGCTGCAGTAAAGCAGTTTGTTTTGGTACAAAATAATTTGTAGTAAGCTGTATTCGTTGAGGACCTGTTTGGCAATGAATAGCATAACTAGACATATTAGAACATGTCTAGTTCTTGTATACCTGGTAGCACATTTAATATAATCAAGCTTAATTAAACTTTAGAACATCTGTGTAACATGCACCCAAAGTGAAACAGGATCATTCCTGAGTTTAGTGCACTTTTTTCAATCTGTTACCAACAGATGAGGAATCAAGGTGATTATGGCTGAAGAATCTGAATTTAAAGTGACCATTGAAAGCATTCAATGTGTCCTCTTTATTCTAAATAAACTGAAGCCCAGGGAGGAGAAACATGGTTGGACCACATTGTGCTTGGATCAAACAACCACCAAGCACCTCAGCAGCTAAAAATGATTGCCAGCACTGCTGAGAGCAGATCAGACATGCTTTTAGGTTTTAGAACTGACTAACAGTTTTGTCCATATTAATAACCTGCATTTTCTACCTACATCACAAAATTACAACTTAATAGTCAAATACACAATATGCTCTCAGCGATTTAGAGGAACTGACACCACAGGTAAATATGAAAATATATTTTGCCTCCCTTCCTGCTCAGTGGCAGTGGAGTTAATAAGGAAGGTAAATATGATGTATGCATAATCAGATTCCATTTCTTAGTTCACCCCCACTATGAAGGGACTTGAATAATGTTCCTTCATGTTTTTTTTTTGTATTTTCCCTGCAAGAGACCATTTGCTTTGAATGCAAAAATGGTCTAGAAGTCATTAACCAATTTCTGTTAAAGCATTGTAGCTTACAGAATTAATTTTGATGGGTGTTGCAAAGTAGTTACCGAAGAAAAGTATATATTGTACTTCGAGACATTAACTTTTTAATGTTTTGGTGCATTAAATAACTTTATATTTAAAGAAACCCAAATGTTTATCATGATGTTGTAATAAAGCTTTGTTGACTTAATCAGTGAAACTATCATGGGAACTGGTGATATATAATTATTGATTTAAATGTAGCTTTTATAAGGGAACTAACTAGTGAAGTTGTTTTTTAAAACAAAAAAAGGCACACGAAGTATTTGCCCAAATCTGACCTGTGCTGTGGTTCATTGTGCATCCAACCATCAAAGATTTCTTTGTGCTGGAAGCATTCACAGGGTCTTAGTGCAATCTGCAATATGACTTCAAATGTCCTTTGTCTTCCTCTTGCTTGGCACTTAGAATGCATAGAGCAGTTCTGCGTTCATAAGCAAGATGAAGGAAGTGGCAAGCCTGGGGATGCTGCTTAATCTCAGTATCTCACAGAGCACGCTAGTAAAAGCGAAACACAAGTCCCTGATATAGTATTCAGCTTCTACATTCTGCTGACACGACCCTACAGATCCTCGAGGACGAAAACAAGTTTTATCAGCAATGACTCATGCTGTGGCGATTGTTTAATTTACTAGTGCAGGTTGCTTAAGCTCAGAATGACAATAAACGTATTTCAGATGACTTAACTAAATCTTCATAGATTGCTATACCAAGAACAGAAGTTATATCAGCTGCAGCTAATCTTTCTGAACTCTAAGGTTTGATTATTCAAAGTAATAGTGATTTGAATGATAGTGTTTGCAAACTACAAAGGTGTAGTTTTGCAAATGCTGTGTGCACAGTGCTTTTTGAACCTACCGAATGCCACTTGGAGAAGCAAAAAACCTTGCAGAGCCGCTGACGGAGCAGTATATAAGCAGAGTGGGTCGTCAAGGGGAACCAGATGTAATCTTGTGTCTTTTTTCACTGTAATCTTCTTTGTACTGCACCAGGCTCAGATGAATGTACATTATTTGACTTGTATCACAGTTTGTAATCCCTTCAGTCTAACGTATCACTATCATTAAAGGCAGTGCTCTTTGCCAAGGATATTCATACTTAGGCTTTTGGAGAGATTGTCTTTTTCAGACTTTAATATGTGTAGAGCCTTCCGAGCGTGCTCAGTCTGAATGCTGATACACATTTGGGTCAAATGCTAACAGCTGAGAGACTGATGATTTGGCAGATGGAATTCACACTGATGACAAATAACAAGCACAGCATCTCTTGGTAAAGAATGAATAATTAGAACAGACAGATAGGGTGTACTGTGTGAAAAGAAACAGTGTTTCTGATGACTGCATAACTAACTCAGACTGTGTAGTCAGCAGAAGATGCAGTGATTATCATATAACTGAAACAAGCTTTACAGGGAAAGCGTTTTGGTCATTTTGCTTTTAAGATTGGTCAGAGGAGCTAATTTCCCTGTCAATCACATGTTACTAAAGAATCCAAGCACCTTCAATTCAATGTAGAAATCTGTGAAGAATCACAAAGGAAAATAATTCCCCAGCAATACTTATTACTACAGTGTTTAGGTATAGTTTCTGATCATTTCATGATTATCTTCTGTAAGAATTCTTCCAGTTTGTGAGAAAAACTGTTACGGTGCATTGGTCTCTTTTGCAATCATTAGAAACATACCTTAAGTGTTGCTCTGACCCATTCACTCATGTTAGAGGAATCTTTCAGTCTCTGCTGGTAGTTCTCGAGGTTGCTGAAACGCCTGCTCCCACCTATCCCCCACTTTTTCACCCATCTCCTCCTCCGACCTTACGTACTCAGCCGGGTGCCTCGCCCCTGCAGAGCTCCCCCGCCCCTCCCCACCTCACACAACTCCAGCTGACTTCCAGGTGCAGTAATTATAACACACCAGCTGCAGCTGCCCGTCTTTTGTGGGAATTTCCCCAACTCCGTGCATGCTGCCATGATGCACAGTATGTGACAAACTGAATGGGGAGTGTCAGAAAGAGTAGGAGTCTTAGAGAGGCACAGGCGAAGATCAAGGCTTCCAATACGGAAGTAAAATTCTTTAAGGTGGATTTGGATATATGACGGACGTGGTGCAGGATCACCAGGCAACAGACATCAGAAATGCAAGATATCTACTGACGTTCTGGCCTTGGGCTACTGCTTCATGCTTTGCTAATCTGACTGGCATGGACCAGGTCTTCAGGAGTGGGACAAGAAGACTGAAGATAACTACAAACATAGGGTTATACCTTCCTAAAAAGATAACTGCTGTAATGCTATAATGTGTTTCTAGTAGTTTATTCTATACAAATAACAGTCTTAAGAAGATCAGAACAGTAAGTCTCAAAGATTTGAAACAAAATGGTTTTGGACAATTTTTTCAAAATTGCACGTTTACTCAAATACTTTTTGTTTGAATTTTTAATTAATTGTGTGATTTTATGTATGGATGGCCATTTTCCCCTGCAATCCCTATTCTCCTTGGATTCTGAAGTTATGCACACTGATGATTCTCGTTATTGTCTCTGAGGACAGTTTATAATTTGAGTCAAGTCTTATTCATGTCATTGAACTTTCAACAGAGGAATGATTCTTTGTGTCAAGAGTTAGAGGAAGTACTCATATGGAAGCAAATGCAAGTTTGTTTAAGATTGTAAAGCTACAACTACTGTCCCAGAGTACTTTGATTATCTTAATCATTTCTAAACTTTACAAATTTAGATTTTTAGATAAATAGGAAACAAAGTGAGTTGAGTCCATCTTAAAGAGCATGTTCTTTTTGTTATTTTACAATACCAAACCAGTTCTCGGAACAGACAGCTCTTGTTTTTCCAAGTCATTACATATCAGTCCTTGTTCTCAACAGCTTGTATCACGCAAGGATGGGTGGTAATATGATATTTCCATATACTGGTGTGTCCAACAAGAGGCAACACTATCAATTTAGGCAGTATTGTTAAGCAACTCTACTGCAACTGTTGCACTGTCCATGCATGGATAAGTTAAACATTATGAGAAATATTGTGCCCATTGTTGTATTCTGCCTCATGCAATACAGCACCTCATCTAAGCATTTTTTGCCTGTGGTCCTAACAGAGGTATCAAAGTTTTTATTACACCATACGCATTGTCTTAATAAATACGTAAAGCCCATCATCAAAGAAGGGAAAGCTGGTTTTCAAAAAGTGCCACAAGGCGTGTCATGGACCAATAATCTTTGTGTGCAGCGCAAAAGAGGGAGCAATGTCCTGCCAATGTTGTGGAGATTGAATTCACTTATTTTTGGCATCATGGTATGGGGAAGCCATGAAAGTTACATCACTGCACTACTGAGATCCTAGTTACCGCCATTAGGAAAGCATCGAGACTTTTTCTCAGAAGTGCAGGGGTGTGGTGCATGGACCTAAACGCAGATGGCGTGGAAAGGTGCAAGAATGTTTATTGGAGTGCTGTTGGTGGAGGACGTGATGATGATGGCAGAAACGGATAGACAGGACATCAGACGAGCAGGACGGGTAACACCAGGACAACACACCATGGAGACAACAATAATGATCCGGCGCTGAGTGAGGGGAAGTGACGAGTTATAAACACATGACGAAAGGAGGCTCAGGTGTGGATGATTGGAGAGACAGTTGAGAACAACGATGAGGAGAGGGAGCAAACAAGGAAGCATGGCACTCTTTCCATAAGATATCAACCATCCAGAGATGGTACATCTCTCTTTGTAATAAATGGGTAATGTTGAGTTCTTTAAAACATTTAGGCAGTCCTTTATCTCCCAAGTCATGTGTGTGACATCAGCTTTGACAGCCCAATCCAGTGAAGATCTTTTTGATTATAAGACCCAAATATGAATGGTTTGGGACACCTGCTTTCCCTTTAAATTTAGATGAGCTTGTTCCCAGGACACGATAGCAATGAAAACATAATGTTTTTTTTTTTTGATTGAGTAAAACAAATACATTAAAAGCCCCTTAAATTAAGCTACATTATATGCAGTACTATAAAAACCCAAAAGGATTTCTAGAAACACTATACTATGGTATACTGCCACAACTTTCCCTCTATGATGGTGCAGATCAGTTTGCATTAAAAGTCGATGTGCAGGGCTCTTTTGTGCCAATCAGTCTTAGAGGAGCAAGGAGTGAGAGTGTGTAGTACTTGAGAAAGCTTTTATTGATGCTATCTGAATTCTTAGCCAAATGGAAGACATGAAAAAAGGATCTGTTTCAATAGGGACAAAGTGGAGGGGCAAAGTAACCCACAGAGTGAACACATCTTAAGTGATCAGAGGAGATGAAAATGAAACAGTGAAAAGAAACTTTTCTCTTGTTATGGGAAGTAGAAGCCACAGCAGCTGTGATTGACAGATTCACACCGACCCATGCAATTGAAGGATTTGAAGGAGGTGAGGAGAGCAACTGCACCCATCATCACAGGGTTACGGCCAGCTGAGAGGAATGTTTTTTCAATTTCACTTCTTTTCTTCCATTTTGCCTGCTTCTTTAAGATCCCCCTGCCCTCATTCCCTCCTTCCAAATTTCAGCTCTATTCATCCCTAGTGCTCTCTTTCTCTTAACCTCCACTCGGCTGCCTCTGCTTTCATCTCAGCGCTTGGTCCAACTCGGACTTGACTTCTCTCCCTCACCACACCCCTCCCCTCTTTCTTCAAACCTTCCCAGTCCGTCTACCTGTTCTCTCATCTCCTTTCTTTCATCTTTCCACACCAACCTCCCTTTTCAGTCTTTCTCTGCTGACATTTTCTTCAATTCTCTTCTTCTAACTGTGGCTTTCACAATGTCTCCTTGTTTGAACTCTAAAACCCGGCTTGTATTCTTATTCCTATAGGTCATCTCCTTTTTCGGCAATCATCTAGTCATATTATCGCTTAATTACGGTCTTTGGCCCACTTCCCATTGCTTCTGTTTGTTTTTTTCCTTTCACTCTCAATCGCTCGCCTTGTTATTTTAAAGGGTCATGCAAAGCACTAAATCACGTTATCCACTCAGCCACTATGCTATGACTTCTTTCACAAGTTTAGATTACTCCCTCCTACAATGTGTTGAAAAAATTCATGCAAATAATATGACATCAAAACCTGTGAACAACAGGACATATGTAAAAGGACTTGATATTCTTGAGAGTTTAAATGAAGGCAACTGGAGTTTTCTTGTTGTCTTGAATACATTTTGTCTCTGATCCAAGAGGCTTCTTCAGTTCTCAAAACTGGATTGGAAGTATCAGATTTATAGGTTTAAAGTTAAGGCTCACTAATGGGGTTATCATTTTACCGAACGAGGCTATCAGGGTTGCATAAGCTTCCAAGCACTAAGCAATCTGCTTTGGCATGTGACCAAAACAGTGCAAAATTACTTTGGTTCATATTTTTTTCTTTTTTAAAACTTTAATTCTTCCATTTCTGGTAGAAACATTGTTTTTGTGGACAACTGTTCTCTCTGGTTTTGAATGCTGTGCAGCTGGAAGGATTTTTGCTGATACTTTTTATTTTGGGACATTTGTTATGATGCATAACCATGGCAACACGGTGGTTTACAACTGGCAGCAGCTGATTAACATCACAAAAGCTCAAATAATACCTCAACTACAGCCACAAAACCCTGATGAGTTGAAAAGAAGACACCATAGATCCAGAGCATCCTCTACATCAGACTGTCATACAACTACAGAGCGTCTTCAGTCAGAGGCTTCTTCAGATCTGCAGAGCACTACAAGAGAACATCGCTACCCACAGCCATCAGCATCTACAACAAATCTTTGAAGGAACTTGCATAATGAGTTACAACAACATTTAATTTCCCTTTGGGATTAATAAAGTAATTTTGAATTTGAATTGAATTTGAATTGAATAACCGGGGTCGTTTCACCGTTAACGTTAATGTGCTTGATTTGGAATCTTATATCCCCTTATATACAGTTTGTTTGTACGAGATGTTCAACTTGGAGGCTCTGGAAATGCTTTTTGGGTTTTAGTCTCGTGAAATATTCAGAATCCTTTTGCTTACTGCTTTTATGCTACATTTATTAGCATTTTCATTCAGATAGACAACTTACATTTTACACACATTTGTCAAGTTTCCTCTAGTATATGTGTGTGCTATAGAACTTAAAATTCTTCAACACAACCCCTGCCATCCTCTCATTAGAACTTATTACAATACCAAGTATATTGACACACTTCAAATCTTCTTCTGAAATGTTCTAGTATGTCTCTACTGCTTCCTTTACTTTGTCTTTTGTCCTAAACTCCTTCCTTCTTTTTCCTACTCCTCGCTCTCCCTGCTCTAAATCATTGGAGGGTAAATAAAGGGGAGGTTACAAGAGCCTTCCTGCATGCACCCTATCCATCACACCACCACTTAATACTAACAGCTGTCGCTGAGAGCATGTTAGTGTGTCTCTGAGTCTAACAACCTTTGTGTGGTTCCAGGCCTTGGGAGTGTGTACAGATAGGATTCTTCCAAATATGGCATTGGTAATTGACAGAAGCTTTACAAAAATGTTAACGTGATGCTCGGGCATCAGCACAGCATGTTTCTCTCTGCTCTGCTGAAACTGAATTATTTTCTGTGTGCGAGTTGTTTGGGGCATTTCTGACAGCAAGCAGGCTTTTCGCCTCAAAATCTCTCCGAGTGTGAACGAGCAGTGTCTCAGACACACACTTATACAGAAGAGGACAAGCCACTACTACTGCTGCTCATACAAGACCGTTATGTTGTGAGACAAGAGAGGTGTCCATCAAGCTTCATGAGCTGTCACAAGCAGGACTTCTGAAACAGAGCTGCTATTCTGGTAAAGATATTGCCTGATGCAAACACCAAACTGTTCAACCATTTTTCTGTAGGTCTTCCCTCTTTCTTCTTATATTTCTCGATAGTGTTTTTCTCCCTTTTACTTCTCAAATGTTTCCCTTTCTATTACTTCTGCTTATGTGTTACTGACATTTTAAATGAAGGTAATTGGACATCATTTAGACTGTCAAGATTATCATGCCCTGATGACTGAGAATCTACACCAAAATTTTGCTAATGTGTTGTAAACCATACTGAATATTACTTAAAATAGAATTCAGTTGTTTGTTTGCTGGAGTGTAATTATTTTCATACCTGCCTCAGTAGTCCATCAGCTGTTTTTCTTCCTTGATTTTCCTTCCTAAATTTGCTGCGGTGTAAGGTGGTTCTATGTGAGCACCCTCAGTTATGTTGTACCCCCCCCCCCCCGGACAATGACAATAAGGACTATTCCATTATATTAGTCATACATCTTTTACATGTGAACAGTCTCTTGTATGTGTAAAGAAAGAAATAATAAAAAGATATGCATATCATACCAGTCCTTGGGCAGAAGAACTGAATATATGGGCTCTGATCAAGTCTGCCAGCATATTTAAGTGGTCCTTCACCTCCACTACTACTGATTCTAGAATTGCACTGCTCTGGCTGGCTGCATGTTGGAATGGCTCTGTTAGCTACATATTGAGTTTTGTTTTTTCGGACGTTGGTTCCTCCGTTTTCTTGAGCAAAGAAAACAGAGGAGCAGCTGATTAACATTGCAAAAGCTGAAATAATACCTCAACTGAAGCCACAAATCCCTGATGAGTTGAGAAGGAGGCATGGATGCAGAGCAGGAGCAAAAATGAGACAGAAGGAGGAAGTTCAAACCATCTCTTCCATCGATCATAATGACCAATGTGAGATCTCTGGCTAACAAGATGGATGAACTCCAAGCCCTTACAAAGACTCAGCCAGAGTATCGTGCAGTGTTATGTGTTTCACTGAGACGTGGCTGCAGGAACATATCCCTGACTCCAATGTCTCTCTGCCAGGCTTCCTGACTATACGAGCAGATATCTGAAGAGGAGCAGGAAAAGAAAAGGAGGTAGAGTAGCAATGGTTATCAACAACAGATGGTGTCATCCATCTGAAGTGTCGTCTCCAGCCCAGATATTGAACTCTTGGCAGTAAGTTTTCATCCATATTATTTACCAAGAGAGTTCACCAGTGTTATTTTGGCAGGGGACCCCACTCTCACCATTCCTTTTCACTTTGTACACCTCAGACTTCCAGTACAAATAAGAAACCTGTCATCTGCAGAAATACTCAGATGACTCTGCAATTGTCAGATGTATAAGAGATGGGCAAGGAGCTGAATGCAGAGCACTGGAGGACCGCTTTGTGACATGGTCTGGAAACAATCATCTTACCTTGAATGTGAAAAACAACACATGAGATTATTGTAGATTTCAGAAGAAACAGAGATAAGTCAAACACTGTTTCCATCTTGGGAGAAGAAGTGGAGGTGGTTGAGGAGTATAAATACTTAGGTGTTCACCTGGACAGCAGACTGGACTGGAGACTGAACAGTGAAGCAGTCTACAAGAAGGGAGAGAGCAGACTGTACTTCTTAGGTCCTTCAAGGTTTGCAGCAAGATGCTGCAAATTTTCTACAAGTCTGTTGTGCCACAACAGTAATCTCTTCAGCCATCATCCGTTGGGGTAGCAGCATCAGAGCCAGGGACTTAAAAAGGCTAAACAACCTGATAAAGAAGTCTGGTTCTGTTCTTGGCACTGCTTTGGAACCACTGGAGATGATAAGAAGACAAAGAAGAATTCTTCATAAAATCAAAAGAATTATAGACAACCCTGAGCATCCTCTTCATAAGACCACCCTACAACAACAGAATGTCTTCAGTCAGAGGCTTCTTCAGTTTCGCTGCAACACAGACCGATGAAATCATTCCTGCCCACAGCCATCATGATCTACAACAACTCCTTAAAGAATTAATTGTATTTACTACGACAACACCTAATTTCCCTCTGGGATCAATAAAGTATTTTTGAACTGAATTTACTTCTGCTTCTCCACATCGAGACGAGTCAGTTGAGGTGGCTCGGGCATCTGGTCAGGATGCCTCCTGGACGCCTCCCTGGTGAGGTGTTTCAGGCACGTCTCACCGGGAGGAGGCCCAGGGGAAGGCCCAGGACACGCTGGAGGGACTATGTTTCTCGGCTGGCCTGGGAGCGCCTTGGGGTTCCTCCCGAGGAGCTGGAACAAGTGGCTGGGGAGAGGGAAGTCTGGGTCTCTTTGCTTAGGCTGCTGCCCCCGCGACCCGACCCCGGATAAGCGGAAGAAAATGGATGGATGGATGGATGGATGGATGAACTGAATTTAATAAGAAAGGTGGAAATATATAATTTAAGTATTTCTGGTCTAATCTATGTATTTAAAATACTAAAAGCCCCTTTGTTTTGTATTTGACCACTTTAAGCTGTAGTTTTCTGTTTTATGTTGAAAATGCAGTATGGGAGGGGACAAAAAAAAAGCAGTAAATCTTGCACTAATGAATTATTACCAAGTATGAAAGCACGTTTTGCACAACATAACTCATTATTTCCAACGTTGATGCTAAGCAAAATTGTATATCAACATGGAAATATATATTTTAAGAAGCAGTTATATAAAAATATCCAATATTTTGATTACCCTAATGGGTAACACCAGGACATGAAACTTTGCCTCAGTGTTTGCTCTGTATGATTTTGAAGAGTAATGATTCTTATCCTGCAGAAGAAAGATAAAGATTACTGTGATTACTTGTTTTGCTTCTGGTAAGCCAGCAAATGTGGAAGAAGCTATTGAAGGTATGGCATGAAATTGAAGACCTAGTTTGTTTTTTGTGGAAAGCATAAAATGTCAGCTGTCATGCATGACTAAACTACTGCCTCTGAAAGCCTACAACACCTTTCACACTTTATACTTAAAGTAAAGCTTAACAGAATCAGTGTTTTATCCTTGCCATTTGTCGATACCTCAACACTAATAGGTTGGGAAGGTACAACTGTGTACTAAACTGTGTTTCAGTGCAGAAACTAGTATTTTACTATGATAGGTGGGGGGATTTCCACTGGGGCCATATCTGTTTTGCTAGATGCTGACTGCCCATCAAAAAGTCTCTTGTCTGCAATATCAGCTGTCAGAAACCAGCCCGTGCACTCTAAAGGCACTCACCCTACCAGTGAGAGGCGTTTTCTCATTAGACCTGTCTGCAGGATAGAGGCTTCTGCAAATTTCAGAGGTGGATACTTTACTTGCGCAGCAGAGGCTGGCTTCAAAACAAACTGGCAATAGACAGCTGCTAATGGATATCCTTTTTCATCACATAAATTTGCCAGCGACAAATGGAGCCTTGCCCTGCTGGTGTTTTCTCTGCTCCCTTAATTGGTCTTCGATCACTGATTGCCACCTGAAGACTATCTTGTTATCTCCTAGACATATACAAAGTACTGGACAATTAGCGTCCTCCATTGATTGAGAAAGCAGTTTAGCTGGATAAGTAAAAAGAGAACAAGACAAACACTTGAGGGGATTTTTTTACAACCCAGCTTTTGGGCTCTGCAGCTGGAATTCTGGAATTCGTGGTTGGTTATTGTCTCAGTGGGATGTGAAAAATGTTTTTTAATCAGCTCACGAGCCTGCAGGAAAATCCGCAGCTGCTCATTTGCCAGTACAAAAGTGGACATCAAACATGAGAGCCCGGGTAGGAAAACGGCAGATTAAACGGAATTCTAATGAGAAGCTGTGATAAAATGCACTGATGCCTCTAAAGACAAATAAGATGCAGAGATGAACGATAAGGCCAGATAATTAGATTGGATGCTCGCACTTATAAGATCAAGAGCGCTCCTCCATGCTTCGTTAAGACTTAAAGTGCAACAATTTCCCATCATAATCTGGAGAGCGACTTACATGATGGCAAGGCTGCACAGGGTTTCAGTGTGCACATATTTTCAATACATAATTTCACAGTACTCACAAAGGAAAGCTATAAGATGTTCTTTTTCAGGAAATAAAAAAAGAACGTATAAATTGTTTTTGTAAAAGTGATTGTTTCTTGTATTGGTTGTCTGTCAGGTACTGAGGAACATCAGAGAATCGTATTGCATCTGAATACATCCTGTTAGCTTTAATTGTTGTCTTAAAAGTGCCACAAAATATCACACACAAGCCAACTTCAAAAGGATTTAAGTGTTCATGTGCCAAAATGTCACTTCAAAGTTGATGTGTAGAATGTCCCCATAAGTTTCTAAAGGGCAGCATTAACACATTCTGATGGGCTTTTTTTATTCACAAAATAGTCATATCCATGCATACCAATGTGTTATTTATACTTAGCCATACACTAAGTTGTTATAACAGCATCAAATGTCAAAAACATTTAACAAAATTCAACTAAAATGGCTATACTGCACTTAAATATAAAAGTTTTGCAGGGAACATAAAAATACCTAATACAATAAATGTTGAACAATGATGATATACTTTTAACAGTATATATGTGGTACATAATTCTATCTTAAACCACATCACTTATTTCATGAAAATCATTTTGATTGACCAAATGGCTCATGTTTATTTGCATAGAAAAACCATAAGCCTATCAATTTAATGTTCAGGTTTTGTGTGGCAAACAGCTTTTGGTAAGTTCAGGAGAAAAATAAAAAATAAAAAATAAAATAAAAAAAGAGTTAAAAGACACTTTAATACCTTAAAATAGTTCATGATAACAGTCTCATTAAATAGTTTTAGCTGCACTGTGGTTTCAGGGGTTAAAATGATTGCCTTAAAGATAGATGGTCACCATTTAAAACATTGGCTTGGAGTTTGTGTTCTCCCAGTGCTAACACCGTTTTTCTCCAGGTAGTCCAAAATTTTACCGCTGTCCAAAAAAAACAAACCCGCCCACCTAACTGGTGATTCTAAGATGGTCTCATGTGTCCATGCATGTTTATATCGTTGTGCTCATTGACAGGATACAGGATTCGTGATCTGTGTAAGGAATACTATGCATCCAGTTTGTTTACAGATGGGAAAGGAGTCAGCACCATTCTGAAACTGATATAGTAAGAATAAATGGATGAATTAATTTTCTATTTAATAAATTTGAGTTATGGCATCTAGTGTTCATATCCAAGTAAGAATAAATCCACTAATGTCCTGTAGCAGTTTTAAAACTACTGTCATTTTTTTGTCTTAACATGTTTAAAACTACATATTACATGGATGTATGCATGAAGATTTTGAAAAAGATAAAGTGCTGTTACATATTACAGCATGTGAGCTGTTTATGATGTGCTACCGTTTTGTATAGTGCATGTACTTTTTTCCCTCCAGACTTTGAACTATCATCCCCAGACGATCAGCTGATTATGTTCCATAAACAGTAAGGGCTCAAATAACTAATCTAAATTAATCAGAATTTAGATTAGTTACAAGCTACAAGTTAGAGCAACTCCAGACATTTGGCATGCCAAGGTAAAATAATAATTACTCGTACAGACAGAGTGTCTGCATAGCGTAGCATGATATTTGATAAACAATCGTACAATATAACATGCATAGAAAGGCATCACTGGCACCATGTTTACTTAAAGGCACTTATCTGCATGTCATAGCAGGAAGTTAATCAATGTTATCAGGTCATTGCTGAAACAAAGTAGTACTTGTTCTTGTACGATATAACACACAAAGTCAAGGCTGGAGCATTGTTTACTTATATGAAAACATCTTTGTATAAAATCCAAAGTAGATTTGCAGTAGTGCGACTTGGGCATATTGCTGTTGGTCTGTATTTAGAGAATATAAAAAGGTCAAACATAATGAAGCATTTGTTGTATGGTTATAATGCAAGGGCTTATGGGGTTTGAGCCATTTATTATAGGCCGTTCTTAAAGGATTTGCATTTTTGGCTGAATTGAAACAAGAGCTTTTGATGAAAGAGAAAAAAAAAACATTTAGGATGTTCAATCACTTTAGCCTATCCTTCAATACAAAAAACAGAACCCGCAGACACACTCATCCTACAACCAGCTTTCCTGTGATCCATGTTCCCTCTGCAGAATCACTTCGAAAAACATATTTTGAGCAAAAATGGTTTCACTCAGCATAATGCACCCACAGGCGCATTGAAAATAAGTCACTTTTATTTACATAAGGAATATCCCAAATTTGAAAAAAGTCCACCATAAAGTGGTATTATAGAAGAAAAACAATCATAATCCATTAAAAGACAATGACCAAATCCATCAAAAAGTCAGATGTGCATTGCAGAAGTGGATGCATGTGACTTGCACTATGCCCAATCTAAAGCCCAAATCATCCCATTTGTTTTCCGAACCAGTCAGCTTAGTAAAAAAATTTGTTTTTTAAAGTGTATGTTTGTGCGAGAAAACCAAGCCAATATGCAAACCAATAAACACATTTCAAGGTTAAACTAGTCCAAACTGCCATTATGTGTGTTTCAGAACCTAGAGCTGAAGACAAATTCAATACAGGAGGGGTCATTTGGGTCTTTTACCTCAAGAACATTTGGTACTGTGTACTGTAGGGGAAGAAAACAAAAACAGATGGTAGAAGCAGTGTCATTTTGGCGAATGTGCTGCTGGGCTTCAGTGTTTCTGACATTCATTTCGTTGCTTCTTTATCACACACTAACAGCATAAGCATTGTTAACTGCCAATTAATCTACACCATATTGATAAAGGATAGGGTCACTTAGCTCTACCCACAAAGGAATTTGAGAAATGTTGCAGTCCTAATATAAAAGCTGTGATATAGCATTGGCCTTAGCAACTTCAACAGATTTAACTTTTTAGGTAATTGATTTCCACAAGGTTTAGGAGTGTTTTATAAGAATACTTGACATTCTTCTAGAAGCTGACTCGGGTGATGTTTGGCAAGAAGTCCTATCTTACAGTCTTTACTTCAATTCTTTCCAAAGGTATTTAATCAGGTAAAGGTCAGGGGACTGTGCAGGCCTGTCAAGTTCCTCCATACCCAAATTTTACTAAGTCACATCTGAATGAAACTTCTGCTGTTCCCAGGTACCAAGTCATGTCTAAAATGAAAGAGGCCTTTCTCACACTGTTCCCACAGAGCCAGAAGCAAAATATTGTAGCAAATGTCTTGGTATGGATTACAGTAAGATATATTTTTAGGGGTTAAGAAAGGGGCCATGCCTAACCCCTAAGAAGCAACCAAAAACCATAATCCTGTGTTCAAACTTTATACTTGGCAAAAGGGAGTGAGTGAAGAACAGTTTGGCCAAACCCAGTCTTATTCATTGGTATATCACACGGAAAAGCATGATTTGCCACTCTAAGAGCCCATCTCCACTCCTCTTTCAATTCAGTTTATTTATATAGCGCCAATTCACAACAGATGTCATCTCAAGGCACTTAATATGAAGTCATTTCAATACATTTATACCAACATTCCAATCAGTTAAAAAGTTTACTATTTAAGGAATCCCAGCAGATTGCGTCAGTCATTGGCGTGAGGTTGGGCCCCGTTGATGCAGAGTTTCCAACCACAGCAATCCTTCAGCAATCCCTCATACTGAGCAAGCATGTAGCGACGGTAGAGAGGAAAAACTCCCCTTTAACAGGAAGAAACCTCCAACAGAACCAGGCTCAGTAGGAGCGGCCATCCGCCACGACCGTCTGGGGGTTTGAGAAGTACCGTCACCCAGCCGGCCTGAGGTCCCGGCTGCGCGGGCTCTACCGGAGGACAGCTAGGGGGTTCTATCCTTGTTGGCTCCACGCTTGCTAATGGGCTTTGGCTATCTGCTGGTTTTTCAACAGCGCGGAGCCGTGCTTCTAATTCTGATACCCTCGCCTCCAAAGCTACAAAAATATTACATTTATTACAGTTACCATTATCAGTAAAGGAGGCAGGGAAGTAACTAAACATCTGACAGAGAGAGCAAGAGAGAAGAGAAGAGTTAGAGACAGGAGAGAGAAGAGTAGCCATAGCCGCAATTAAGCTAAGCTAAGCTAACTGAGCTAGCGAGACCTTACCACCCCAAGAAAAACTGTGTGAAACACAAGGAGTTCCCAAAACGTAAAGTACACCACCACAAAACGTGTGTTTTAGTGTGCTTGACCTAATGTAAAGGCCACATGAAGTTTGGAGGTCGCAGCTGTAGACTCTGAAGAAAGTTGCCAATCTCTTACTCTGTACCACAACATTTGCTGTTCTAAACTGAGTTGCTCTTGTTTTTATTGCTTCCAAATTGTTATACCACTAAGAGTTGACTTTGTAGTGTTTCCATAGTTATGAGGAAAGTTCATGAAAGAACCAGTTGTACAGATGGGATCCCTATTGGTGACAGATTGGACTTCACTACGCTTGAGACAAACTCATTACTTTACAAAGGTTTGTGGAAGTAGTCTTCACGCCAATGTGTTGTATATTATACCTCCTTAGACCACAAAAGTGACAGAAAAACCTAAATCCAATGATTTTGTAGGGGTGACCCAATACTTCTGATTTTGGTCTAGGGTATGAAACCAGAGTACCTGGAGAAAACAAAGGTAACCACATACAAATTTAATCTTGACAGGCACTTTTCTAGCTTTAAAGGCAACAGCGAGTTCCACCAGAATAACTGAAAAATGATGATTGTATAATATTACACAAGAACCCTATTAACCATTCTGAATGCAAGCTTTAACTTCTGCTATTTCTGGACCTTTGACATTCTAATAAGCTAAAACAAAGATGTTTGAGGCCCAGGAGGAACTAAAGTTTTAAGTTGGAGAAGAATTTAATGAGATAAACTGTTTTTTGCAAAGATATTCTAATTAGAGCTTAACTGAATGATAAAATAATACATGAGGCACAAACTAATGAATGCACAAATTAAAAGCACAAATACTCTGTATGCTTCTTCACACACATCAGCAAACTAAAAAGCACTACTTGGGGACACACAACTGGAATAAATGGTTGAATCATTGAGCCTGACGGAAGCTGCAGGAGGAAGAACAACACTGACTGAGATAGGGAAGCTTTTTAACCCTGATTTAAGAAGTTAAACATTAAGACAAAAGGTGAGAGAGTAGAGGAAGCACTTGGAGCTGTGTGACCTTTAGCAAATTTAAAGCTAATTGAAAGTGCTTAGAAGGATAAGCAAAGGTCATCTTTGATGACACAAGTCAGAGAACGTGATTTCATCTGATTTGCTAATGCCAGGGTGCAAATGTTCCAGGATGTGATGATGCAGCTCTCAGTTTCCCCAGAGAGATCCATCAGAGAAACCATATGAGCCATTAACAAGTAAATAGGATCAGAGATGGGACAAGGTTCTGTACAATGACTGTGTCAAGCCTCACAATCATCGCTTTCTTCTGAAGACGAAGGAAAAATAATTTCCATTTTTATTTCTATAGTGTTTTTCAACTGTCATTTAAGCAGAGGATTTGCAGCTGTTAAGCCTGCAAAATATTTCATACGGTATTCAAAAACTAGATTGTGCCAGCGTTTCTGAAACTAACGCACCAGTTCTATCTCTCTGGAACATTTCAGGTGTGGGTGGAGGGGGAATAGTTCTAAAACTAATTCTTTCAGATTTCTGCTTTAAAGGGTATTTTCATTCCTTTGATATGTCCCAGTGTGCACATTCAACATGAAATCCCACTTCACAGAGAATTCTTTTATCACAAGTCACTGTCCAAGCAGACTAGGTTCAATAGGAATATTTTCCATCAATATTATCCTCTCTGTGCCAGTAAATTAGGCTATATTTGGAGCTAAAAGGCCTCTCTCTTTCATATCCCAAATGTGAAATCCTGCTGGGTGCAGAACAAGGTAACTAGGGCTGGGGATTCTCTGCAGGGCCGCTGGAGAATCATGAATAGTGTTTTACAGTAACTGCTTCAGCTGTTGTACCGTGGTTTGTCCAAGAACAGTCCAAGTTCATCTAGAAGAACTGCTAATAGTTCTGATAGAAAAAAGAGCAGTAAAAGAACCAAGTAGATGGTGCAACACCAGGCATACTTGCTCAGGAGACCTTTATTTAGAAAGAGGGGGAATCATTTACTCACCTTGTGCTCACAGCACTATATCAAAGGTTAACCTTTGTGTGTTTTAGTTCCCTGGGACCTTGATCCTAACCTCTCCCTTTAACACAACCAGGGTAATCATCAGTTAAGGTGAAAGTACTTTAAGACTTGCCAATGGCAGTGGGGAAACTATAGATTGTATGTGACCCTTCCTACAAACTAAAATACAGTATTAGGTTATTCAGCTGTCTTAAATCTCCAATGTAGATCATGTCCGGGACGACTGTTGCTCAGGAGTTAGGACTTTGTCTTGTAACCGAAGGGTTGCCGGTTTGAGCTGTCCATCTCAATCGTTGTGTCCTTGGGCAAGACACTTCACCCTTCTGCCTACTGGTGGTGGTCAGAGGACCCAGTGGCGCCAGTGTTCAGCAGCCTCGGTTCTGTCAGTGAGCCCCAGGGCAGCTGTGGCTACAATGTAGCTTGCCATCATCAGTGTGTGAATGTGTACTTGAATCCTCAAGGACAAAATAAAGCACTATACAAGTACAGGCCATTTACTATGGGGTTTTTTTAGATCATTTTCTAATTAGAGAGAATGTAAAACACACATTTGTTCCTTTTTTTCTCCACACTTAAATGTTTCAGATCAAATATTTTAAGGACAACCCAAGTACTGTAAATACCAAACGTAGTTTCTAAAAGTCTGATTGTATTCATTGTAGGAAATAGGCTATGCAGGCCAACCTGGCCCTATGTGACTACAGTCAAACATGGCAGTAGTGTGATGGTGTGGGGCTGCTGTATTGCTTTAGAACAGGGGTCTCCAACTCCAGTTCTCAAAAGCATCTCATTTCAGAAAAAAAAATCCAAACAACCATCACAGGAAATCATTGGCCTCACACACAGACATACAACTAGATGGAAAAGGTTGGAGGTAAAGGGAGTCGCTGTCAGTCAATCATGTGAAAAAGTGTCAACTGTGTGGGAAGGACAAAGAGGTCTTGTCAGAATGAAAAAATAAAACTCTTGCCAACGGCAAGGTGGCTCGATGCTATCTTAAATATGTAATAAGTGGCAACTTCAAGATCAAGCACACTGTGTTTGGAGTGTATGCAGGGAGGGGGGGTGTTGTTCAATGGGAAAGCTCCACACATCAAAGTGCAGCATGCTGTTTGAGGCTTACCTGGAACAAAGCTCCCTTGCACCACCTCCTTGTACGCCCACCATCCTTCATGAATTTTTGGTGGGTTTGGTTGAGCTGCAAGGTAAAGAGAAGACAGGAGCAAGGACATCAGCCTTTTATGTGTGAAATTCAGAGTAAGAAGCACAAACTGTGTCCTAAAGGTTTCACAGCCATTCAATTCCCTTTCTAAAGCAAAAAAAAAATCAATTTCAGACACACTGCTAACCCTCTTAGAACAAGACCTCAGCAAACAGAGCCTCAGACATGGCTTAGGACTATGCAGGAGTTCTTTTGTGGAGAATACAAGCCCTTACGTCAAACCAGCTTAACACTCTTAAGAGACTGTCTCTTGGTGCAAAGTCTTTCACGGCATTATGGAAATGCATTCTGTAATGTTGTGAGCTCCAAAAGAAAGCCTTAGATTAGAGCAGGGTGGTGCAGTATAATTGAGCTGCCGACATTGAGGTCCAAGTACAAAAAGCGAGGTTTGACCAGGCATTACAAACTAAGACTTTGGGATATTGCTTTTTACACCTCTTCCAGTTCATTTCCCATACAGGAAAAGCAAAGTTTAATCACGGTCCAAAGGTTGCCTTGCTTGCTTGGCTTTAATAGAAGTTGAGGTGACCAAACAACCCTCATCTTTCTGCTATCCCTTCACAACAGCCTCACTGCAGTAAAGCTGGATAGCAGATTAAATTTCAAATGGGTGAACTGGCTGGACCAAGTCCAGAAAAGGCTTTTTAGGCAATCTGTGCAGCCACAAAACTAGGCAGCAGCCGTTTACATTGGAAATAACTGTTCAGTGACTAAATTTTGGATGCCCTAAAACGTTTTAAAGTTTGTTTTTCCCTAAATATTTTCCAAAGTTTCTCCCACTATTGACTGAGCAATTCTTTAGAGGCCTGCTGGGACATTCCCCAATCCAATAATTAACTGACTAGTCCCAGACCAGCACTCCTGGACCACAGCAAAACATTTTGCTTATTTCACAACACAAAATCATTCATTAGTAGTTACTAGGTCTTTGTTAGATGCACTATTCTAGTATATGCCTTGTTTTATGGCAGTGACTTGTTTGTGGAAAATACTAGTCTTAAAAGCAGGATTTATGAAAACTCAACCATAATCTATATTAAAGAACTGCACCTTTTACAATTATTGGTACCTCTGGCAAATATATACAGTATGAGTAAATTATTCAGTGAGAGGTAAAATATCCAACAAAAAAATATATTAGATAAAGTCATGTATACCACAGCTGTTAAATGACTTTACAACCCTGCTTTTGCACTTGTGACAATAGTCTTCTCCTGTAACATTTTACAAGACTGGAACACACAGAGAAAGGGATCTTTGACCATTTTGTTGTACACTCTCTCTAAATCATCTACAGGTCTGGCACCTCACATACATTATTTTCTTCCGCCTAGTCCACAGTTTCTCTGTATTGTTAAACCTGGGGACTGATATGAAGAAGTTTTATTTTTTTAATTGGTGAATCATTCCTTGTTGATTAAGCCACATTTTTGGGTCATTATCCTGCAAAAGATCTAATGACAACAGATTCAAAGTTTTTAGGCAGGCTTATACAGTTCCCAGAGCCTTTAAAAGAGAAGCAGATTTACCAAATTGCAAATCCTCCTCCATGCTTAACAGTGGGCATGAAGTGGTTTCCCACATATTCAGCCTGTTTCTCACCCGACCCACCCAGAGTCTTGGTTTCATTTGACCACATCACATGGTACAGATGGCCTTGTCTGGGCCTGGGACAAGATCATCTATGATTATACTCCTACCTGCTGTTTGATCTATTGCCAAGAGATATTGTTATTAGGAAAAAAACAAAAAAACCAAGCAAAACACAAATGTTCTTTTCGTACAAAGTTCATATTTTGAAATTAGAACCTACACAGTAGGTAAATTGACATGTTGCAATTATCCTTGTAATAGCCATCTCAAAACTTTCCACGCAACTGTACAATCTAGTACACGCTATGATGGGCTACACCAAGGATTATAAGTGCTCAATTCTATTCTTGGACAAAGGGTCAGTGGAAACCATTGTGTACAAACCAGTCTGTTAACAACCAGAATGTCAACTTGATTTCTTCTTACTAAACGTTCACTGATAAATTCTGCTTTTAAAACAAACCAGTCTAGGCCTTTAAACAAAACAAAATCATGGATCTAGAAATGCATATCTTAAAAAAAAAGAAAAATTATTTCCACATTTTTAGTGTCTATAATCAACCATCTTTAGGAATTCAAAACTATTTCAGTTAAGAGTCTAATTTATTAGGTTTATTACTTTCTAAATATTCCACATCCAGTGACGTTGGAACCCGTTTAGAATGTTCAGCCATTTTGGGTTGAGCATAATGTGGTGAGTTATAGGGCAAGGTGATGTACCTGCATGTTGGGAGAAACAAATGAAAATGCCCAAGATGCTAAATATAATAGGGAGTGATGGGGAGTGAAATCAATCAGTGAAAAGAAACAAACAAAAAAAACAATCTGAGCTAAACACAATAAATATGATGGTAATATTCAACAACACAGGAATTGCGTGTTTTCCTAATATTGTACAATACTTATTTAAAAAAAAATATATAATAATTATTAAGTTTGTTCTAAAATAACAGGAGAGCAACAGCAAAGTTGTTTTTTGTTTAAGTGAACAATCCTCTGTGTAAATGGACTCCATTTATTGAACGTGTTTCTAGTCTCACTGACCACTCAAAGCACTTTTACACTCATATCTCAATTAGCTATTGACACACGCATGCACGCACACACGTCAAATCGCAGACTGGTAGGCAACGTGAGATTCAGTGTCTTATTCAAAAACTTTTACAAAACATGGCGAGATATAACTCACAACTTTCCAACTGTAAGATGATCTCTCTAATGTGTATGTATAATTTTCCACTTTCCACAGTAAAACCAAAAGGTAATTAGAATTCTTTAACATGTACAGCCTTGATAAAATCCTGAAGCCTGCTGTAATTGTTGCTTGGGGACTTGCAGTCAATAGATGAGCCACAATCGTTTCCTGTAGCTCAGCAGGACTCAGAGGAAGAGAAGGAAGAGCAAAGTGGCACAACAAGCCCTGTCCCATTTCTCACAATGACTGGCTGAGGCCTGGAACACTCTGCCTGACATCAGCAAAAAGAAAATGCTTTCAATCTATAAAAGGAAATGCAGACTAGATACTGCGGAAGGCGAGATGCAAGGGGAGGTCTTGATGGATCCCTGTGTTTCATTTTACAGGGTCCCAGAGAATGAATGATGCTTAAAACGACAGCGAGGTGGTTTAAGAGCAGGGTAATGGCTAAATGCCGTCTGTCGTTTTCCAGGATCCTGCCGTTTCTGTCTCTAGAGAATTTTGGGCTGTGAGGATTGTATGACAGGGTTCACAAATTTCTCCAGGGACATCATGTTTACAGAACCACATAACTGCCATTTGCAACATTCACTTCCTATAATACATTTTGCAATACTTGACCACAGTAGCTCAGTGGCTTTTCTAACTCAGAAGCTTTCATACATCTAGATTACTTTAAACAATTTAGGAATTCCAGATAATGTCTTAAATTTGTAAGCTTCTGATTAGGAACATGGTTAATTCACATGAAACTGCTGTGCTCAAAGCATCTTGTGACCAAATGACTGAGTCAGAAACAGCATTTAATTTTAGGCATTTTGATACCATCAATCACACCATCTTAATAAACTTCATCGTTTAATGGGGATCTCTGGAAATGTTTTAGTAAGGTTGAGATCTTGCCTTTCAAACATAAGTGTTAGTGTCTGTGTAACCCTCTAGCTCTCATACCTCTAGTAGAGGACCCGAGTTTGAAATTAAAAGCCAACCACCCGTCCAGCGGGTGGGGATGGGGAATGAGGGGTGGGTGAGAGAGTAGTGTGTATATATATATTTCTAAGTATTTCATGTGATATCCCACCACTGTTTTGCAGATGACAGTTTAACTGCTCTTTCCAATAGTTTTTCAAGCTGTCTGAATTACTTAAGTGCCTAGACAAAATAAAAAAAATAAAAAACTCCCTTCAGCCAAACTCCGAGAAGACCACGTCTAATCATTATCCCAAAGAGCATGGTTCCTTTGATCAGGCAACAGAGGAGCAAACTTAAACCAAACTTAAGGGATTTAGATCTGTTTTTGACAACCTAAAGTGGTCACTCACACTTTCAATTTCTCATATGTCCTTTGAACAATCAGATAAAAAGGCCTCTCCAAACCAAGCTCCCGGTCTGAATTTCAACACCAGCCCACCCCTGGCCCCAATTATGCGGATTTTATGAAGAATTCTTCTTTGCGCCATCATCTCCGGTGCTTCAACAGTAGTCCAGAGAACAGAACCAACCTTCTCTATCAGGTCGCTTACCCTTTTTAAGTCTCTGGCTCTCATGGTGCTACCCCAACAAATTATGCCTGAAGGGACAGCACTCTCTAAAACAGACTTACAGAATATATGCAGCTCTTGCTGCATAGCTTAAATAATCTAAGCTTAAGTTTGGTCTGCTCTATCCTTTCCCATAGACAGCTTTACTGTTGTAACTCCACTCCAGTCCAGTCTGTTGTCCAGGTGAACACAGTCATTTATGCTCCAATTCCACTTCTCCCATGATTGAAATATTGTTTGACTTACCCTGTTTCTCTTGATATCTACAATCATATCCTTAGTTTTGATCACATTCAAGCTAATTGTTACATTTTACATTATAAAATGAAATGTTTTATACATGGTGGTTGGGGAGGCTTCATATTGATCTGGGCACCCTGTTTCTTAAATAGAACAATGGATTTTCGGTTGTGCATAGGCATGAAACTAGTGATGGGAATTCTTACGGCTCGGCTCACTACGAAATACAGGCTCTTCTGGTTCCCAAGTGGCTCCTCACATTTTTCGTTTCTTAAATTAATTCATCATCAAGAATATAAAACTGTGTGAAATGAATTACTGATATACAAACATAATTATATTAAATGTTTATTATCTATATGACTTATTATACTCACCATGGAACAGTGCTCTAAAATAAATAAATGTTAAAGCACAAAAACAAACTGATTGTATGTAAAGTATGTATAAACTATCTAGAACAACATAGTAAAGCTAAGCCAATGTAGATTACTGCAGATTCTGCTTGATATGATTTTTTAACTTTGCATACTCAACACTCTGCCTCTGAATTATCAATATAAGTGAAATTGATCCAAATTTGACCGCATTATAATTTTCTAATCTTACCAGCATATTTTTATTCTGCATCACTTTTTTTCTCCCCTTACACCCTCCCATTTCTCTGTGTATTTGTGGCACTGTGTGCGTAACCCCCTTACTCTCCCTCCTGCTCACGCTCCCGATGTGCAGCTTAAACAGAAGAAAAAATAAAAAAACAGTCGGACAGGAGCCGGTTCCGATTGGTCACTTCAAAGATTCGGCTCAAATAGCCGTTTTGTTCGTGATCGACACATCATTACACCAAACCATGCAGGCTATGTGAAGACGCTGAAGTGGGTATCCCACTGGACTGAGATTCGTCTATGCCATGGCTGTGTCTTTCAAAAGGATAATGCTGCAGGTATCATTTGCCTGCAAAGGACTTATAAAAAAAAATAAAAAAAATAAAAAAAACTATTTTTGAACATCCTGCATGTTTCTCTGATCTAAACTCCATCGAAAAATATGTGGATATGAATTGAAAGAGGTTTTAAAAAAAGACATGTCAGTTTGATGCCCTTCATGAAGCCACGAGAAAATCCTGACAAAGAGGCAAATTAGAGGAATCATGGGATCGTCTGTGAGGCACACTCTTTACATTTCAGCTCTTTGCCCCTGTTCAGCCACAGTTTAGTTGTCCTTTTCCTGTTGTTTCATAACTTCTGATGCAGGGAGAAAGAAATACCTAGTGGTTGTAATGAATTACAATACTATACTTTTAGGAAGGTTAGTGTTACTTTAAAAAGAATTACCATTCATGTAACTTGCTATTAGACCTTTATTGATAATACATTTAATAGTTGATCAAACACCTCACTTCAGATGTGTCACTGCAGATGGTACCAGTGAAAGTACAGTGGGGGTATTTTAATCACCACGGAGGACTATGCATTTACTTACACAATGTATACATTTTTTGAAGATGGTTTGGTGTCTTTACAAGCAGAAGGAAACAACATAAGCAGTCCTCTCCTCAAACAGCTACTAGTTACCAAGGTGCTGATTCTAAACAAGAAAACATTTAACTGCATATTTGCACTTCTTGAATAAGTCCAATTTGTCTGCTTACCTCATCAGTTAGAGATGCATTGGGTAATGCGCCTCATATCCCGTTAATTTATTACTTTCTCTTTGTTTGGATAATTACATAAGTTGGCACAACTCATAATGCTACCATGTTTACATAACATCTTTAATTTGACCTTTTCTTTCCTTCCTTAGGGCTGGTTCACCTGGCAGGATTTGAAAATAGTCACAAGAGATTCATAACGTGCACACGGAGATAAAAAAAAAAAAAATCTGGGATATTCCTGTTTTGGTCTTGCAGTGTATGCTGTGCGGCCGCATGGCAATGACAAACTGATTTTACTCCCAAACATTCCAAGCTCAAACGGGCAATCTAACAAAACTTCATTATATAATAAGTGATTAAAGTCAAAGGAGTAAATAAATATGGATGCCGAGGTTGAAGCATTGGCAATGGTTTGTGGACTAGTTAACAGAGAAAAAAATAATAATCCTGCCATTGGATAAACGAGTGGACACAGCAGGAGCAGGGGCTCAACTTTTCATACAAAGATATGGAGGTGAACTATTTAATTTTTTTCTCTGGGAAACGTCGATACACACTTAGCTCTGACTGATCTGTTTCTATGCAAATAATAATAGATGCTTCCGAGCTGTATCGCTGCCCGTCAGCTCGCTTTCTGATTGGCTACACGTCACATTCAACAGGCTGCATGCTCGTTTGTCCTCGCAACACACTACACACACTGTGATATCGGGCTAAGACAATCTAACGTGTTGAATATCCCCGATTTGTGATCGGAGTGGTCCCAAAGTCATTCTGAGAAGGCCAGAGTGCTCTGAACACATCACACACGGCAGGAATATCTTTGAGCATTACCTTAAGAGCCATCTCGTTAATCGGGGCGTGTTGGAAGGGGAGAATCGGGGCAGAATCAGCCTAAAAATCCTGCCGTGTGAACCAGGCCTTACACTCTTCCCTATAATACAACAAAAATATGCCATGTTTCTTACCATTTCAATAACTTTAAACTTTTCCTGAGTCAAAATTTCTTCCATTTTCTGTCTCCAGTTTTCCTTTCAATCTCCTCTCATCTATACCTTCATTCGACCTTGGAGTTTTTTCACAATCTTCCCTCTACTGCTGATGCTTATTTTGTTATATTTCACTTTAGTCATTTGTCCTCCGATCCTTACTCTAAGTGAACACCACTGCATTACATTTTATCTCTGTGTTTTATAGCCTTTAAAGACTTCAAAAAAGCTGACAAAATTAAACTACAAGAGCATATACCAGTAAGGAGGATGTGTATTGTCCACTCAGCTCTTTTACTCAAACAGTTCCAGCCTTTGTGGTGAAAAAAAGAATGCTCCTCTTTAGTTCTGTGACAAATTTGGTTGGCCACAGCTTCTTCCTGGTAGGAATCCTGTTTAGCACAGCACTGACCCATTTCTTCTCCATACTTGGGAAACTGCCATCATTCTGCGAGTTCCTCTGCCAACCTCCCATATAGCCAAAGGAGAGTCACTGTAAATAAACAGTTCATTTTCATGTAATATCCAAACTTCTCCATTAATATTCATCAAGGGACATGAGCAATCCAGATAACCAGCCATGCAGAAAGAAAGGATGGAGGAGAGTGACAGGGGAGCAGCCAACTTACAGAAGGAGCTCAGAGAGAAGACTGGAAAGGAAAGGATAAAGAGGAAAGACAGATTGGAGAGGACACACACAAAACTGAGAGCAGCGATGTGTGTCCATAACTGAAAGCTGACCTTGCCAACAGCTGTGCTTATTGACTTATGAGACAATTATCTCTCACTGAGCTCCTTTCGGTACTCCCTTTTTAATTGCCAAAGCTGTGTGCATTTGTGTGTGTACATATGGGTTTGTGCGCACCTCTGAGCACTGCATCAAAAACCTAATCCAATTAGTTACCCATCAGAGAGATAGTTTGTTGTTGGAATATCATAGATTTCAACCCAGAGATGAAACACAAAGAAAAAGCAGTTTCTCCTGGTCATAAAGCCACAGATTCTGCACGAATAAGAGTAAAGGTTTCCTTTCAGCTTTTTTACAGTGTGCAAAGGGAATGTTTTGTTTCACTGTACATTTTTGTTTTTGTTCTTTTTACTTACAGTTGGGTAAAAATGCATTTTTTCAGCCACCAATTAGGCAAGTTCTCCCACTTAAGATGAGAGAGGCCTGTAATTTTCATCTTAGGTAGGCTATACCTCAACTATGAGAGACAAAATGAGAAAAAAAAAATCCAGAAAATCACATGGTCTGACTTTTAAAGAATTGATTTGCAGATTATGGTGTAAAATAATCATTTGCTCAATAACAAAAGTTAATCTCAATACTTTGTTATATACCCTTTGTTGGCAATGACAGAGGTCAAACGTTTTTCTGTAAGGGTTTCACACACTGTTGCTGGTATTTTGGCCCATTCCTCCATGCAGATCTCCTCTAGAGCATTGATGTTTTGGGGCTGTCGCTAGGCAACACAGACTTTCAACTCCCTCTAAAGATTTTATATGGAGTTGAGATCTGGAGACTGGCTAGGCTACTCCAGGACCAAGAAATGTTTCTTACAAAGCCACTCCTTCGTTACCCGGGCGGTGTGTTTGGGATCATTGTCATGCTAAAAGACCCAGCCACATTTCATCTTCAATGCCCTTGCTCATGGAAGGCAGTTTTCACTCAAAATCGCACGATACATGGCCCCATTCATTCTTTCATTTACATGGATCAGTCGTCCTGCTCCCTTTGCAGAAAAACAGCCCCCAAGCATGATGTTTCCACCCCCATGCTTCACAGTAGGAATGATGTTCTTTGGATGCAACTCAGCATTCTTTCTCCTCCAAACACGACAAGTAGAGTTTTACCAAAAGGTTATATTTTGGTTTCATCTGACCATATGACATTCTCCCAATCCTCTTCTGGATCATCCAAATGCTCTCTAGCAAACTTCAGATGGGCATGGACATGTACTGGCTTAAGCAAGGGGACACATCTGACACTGCAGGATTTGTGTAGTGTGTTACTGATAGTAGCCTTTGTTACTTTGGTCCCAGCTCACTGCAGGTCATTCACTAGGTCCCCCCGTGTGGTTCTGGGATTTTGCTCACCGTTCTTGTGATCATTTTGACCCCACGGGGTGAGATCTTGCATGGAGACCCAGATCGAGGGCGATTATCAGTGGTCTTATATGCCTTCCATTTTCTAATAATTGCTCCCACAGTTGATTACTTCACACCAAGCTATTGCAGATTCAGTCTTCCCAGCCTGGCGCAGGTCTACAATTTTGTTTCTGGTGTCCTTTGACAGCTCATTGGTCCTGGCCATAGTGGAGTTTAGAGTGTGACTGTTTGAGGTTGTGGACTGGTGTCTTTTATACTGATAAGGAGTTCAAACAGGTGCCATTGATACATGTAATGAGTGGAGGACAGAGGAGACTCTTACAGAACAAGTTAAAGGTCTGTGAGAGCCAGAAATCTAGCTTGTTTGTAGGTGACCAAATACTTATTTTCCACCATAATTTGCAAATAAATTCTTTAAAAATCAGACCAGGTGATTTTCTGGATTTTTTTCTCATTTTGTCTCTCATGGTTGAGGTATACCTATGATGAAAATTACAGGCCTCTTTCATATTTTTAAGTGGTAAAACTTACACAATTGGTGGCTGACTGAATACTTTTTTACCCGACTTGTAGTTATATAATTTTTAATGAAATAATTCCAGCCATGGCTAACAGCAAATCAAATTAATCCAGACAACAATTTCTTGTCATTTCAAGAGTCAGATTTAATTATTTCAAGCCACAGCAAGCTGTAAACGTCAGATGTATGAAACTTTAATTCCTCTTAATATTCAGTTATTAAAGGGGTTAAAGAAAAATATGTTAAATTAAATGTTTTGTATATCACATCAAACAATCCATGGTAAGGTTAGGATACCCTCACATTTTACTCACCTTAAAAATCAGTCAGGTGAATCAAATGGGGTGTACGGCATTGAAACTTCAACTCAGCATTTTGAAGGAAGTTTGCCCCATTAAAACCACTGGCATTTAGCTTGGTGTTGAAGTAAGTGTGAAGTAAGAAGTAGTTGAAGTAAGGGTGAACATTATGCTGGAACCCAAAGAGGTAACTGAGCCCATCAGAAAGAAGATTGCAACAGCTTCGAAGTCTGGTAAGGGATCTAAAGAGGTCTCAGAATATTTTTTAATGAGCCATCCCACTAAACAAAAAAATAGTCTAGCGGATGAGGGCCTTCACTCCAAGAGCAGATCGCAAAATATTTGAAGTCTCCAAAAACCTCATGTATTCCTGAGAAAATTTCTCTCAGGAATACATGCAGGCCAACTAAAGTTTAACAGAGTGAACATAGGGAAATTCAGTGACCTATGGAATATATATTTTTTGTACAGATGAGTCAAAACTAAATCATTCTGATATCAGAACAGAACTCACGTTTGGCATAGACCTAAAACCCACCAGAATAAACCTCGTTCCATCTGTGAAGCATAGGGCTGGTAGTGTCGTGGTTGGGGAATGCTTTACTGGACAAGGTCCTGGCCAGTTCACCATCATATACACAGCTACAAGTTGGTATATTAACCATTTTCAGGCTTGTGGGCACCATATATTCAAAGAGTAAACCTCAAACATCTGTTTACCAAAGTATTCTTGAGTCAAACGTAAGGCCATCTTTCCTTATGTTAAAGGCTACAACCATTAAGGTACTCTTCACTGATCCAAAACACCCTAGCAAATGTACAGAAGAATGGTTAAAATAAGAAGTAATCAAACTATCTCAAAAGCTACATTTTGTGTACCCTGAAAGTCAGATACAACTTTATTTATCTTTCTTTCTATTGTACCAAATTACAATTATAATCTCAAGGCTATTTATTAGACAAACAGTTGTATATCTAGGTATATAGGTTAACATTCAATTTAGATAAATTCAATCCATTCGTATAGTGACATTCAAATTCACATCAACAGTCCAGTTGATATATTTTTTGGGTAAAAAGTTATCTGAGGAAGCCGAGCCAATTGCAGGGAGTCAATAACTTCACAGTATCCCCCTGTGAGCAAGCGTGTGGTGACAGTGGAATAAACTGACTCCCTTAGAATCAGGTTCAGAGCCAGCAGTCATCTGGGTGATGATATTACATCAAATTTAACAGTCTATTGAAAACCAGTAATCTTTTCTAAAGTTAGCAACTTAATAGATTTTTTTACAGTTTGTGCATTCAGACACTGTAATGAATATAGTTTCATACTTCCATCCATCCATCCATCCATCTTCTATACCCGTCCATCCTAATGCAGAGTTGCAGGGGGGCTGGTGCCTATCTCCAGCAGTCAAGGGGCGAGAGGCGGGGTACACCCTGGACAGTTCGCCAGTCCATCGCAGGGCAACACAGACATACAGGACAAACAACCATACACGCACACACTCATACCTAAGGGCTATTTTAGAGAAACCAATCCACCTAACAGTCATGTTTTTGGACTGTGGGAGGAAGCTGGAGTACCCAGAGAGAACCCATGCATGCACAGGGAGAACATGCAAACTCCATGCAGAAAGACCCCAGGCCGGGATTTGAACCCAGGACCTTCTTGCTGCAAGGCAACAGTGCTACCAACTGCACCACTAGTTTAATACTATTTTTAATAACAGTAAAAGCAAATATTCCATTTTGTTTCAAATTAATTGGGGTGAATTCAGAGCTGTACTGTTTGGTCCACTTTAAACGGGCCGGGTTTCGTTTCAAACGCTGGCCCGGACCAGCGTTTTATGCAGGTGTGAATACACACAAATGAATCCTGGTGAGGATCAGAGAACTGGACCTAGACCCACTTTTTAGGTGGTCTCGGTCCGCTTCCAAACGGACTCTGGTTTGTGGTCACACCTGAAGCGAACCGCACCAGTGACGACCCGAACAAACTGCAGATTACTTGTGCCTTTTCGGGCTCACAGCCCCACAAATCAATATCCCGTAGCCTGTTGTGAATGTTGTATTGAACTTCATACCTGATCCTCAGTTTTCTGTTAAGCCATGCTGCTGCCAGCATGTTGTGGGTCAGGGCATGCAGGTTTTAGCACCCATAAGCCGACGCTGTTCCAAAATTTGAAACAGAGCGTCGCAAAACCTAAATTGAATGAGCTGCTCTTGACACTCAATATGATTTTGCAGGTCCAATAACAGCACAAATATGCAGAGCAGGAATGCAACATATAGGACTTCCATGTTGTCCTCCATTTCGGGGTCTGTGCTCTGTGTGTCACCGTAGTCATTGCTGTCCAATGGCAGAACCGATTGTCACACGCGTGAATATGTTTACAAAATATAGTTCACTTGCAAAAAGTACAGTGTAAATGCAACTGCACCAAACTCAAAAAATGTATGTCCGCTTTTGGTCCGGACCAAATTGGTGGACCAAAGGAATTTTCTGGTCTGAATAAAGCCTTAGAGACTCATAGGGAAATTGGCTGGTGACGGGAATTGGACAATTTTAGGTTCTATTAGTGACAGCTGCTCAGAAACAAAAAAAATCGAATCTTATTTTCCCAGTCGATGAACCTACAACACAGAGTAATACCATCTAATAGTGATGACAACACTACTGTGTGTGGAAGGTGTTACGAAGGGGAGATAATGGGAGAGAATCAACCATTTGTACCCCCAGTGAGGAGGTCATAGGAAGCACCACAGCTGTATTGAGCCAAAGACTGGAATGTCACCTTTTCATTCAGGTTGTTATTAAATCTAAGATTATGTGCAAGACATTCTGTAAGTAAACAACATGAAGCTTAAGCATATCACAACTAAGTTTGATCTGTTTCGGTCGAGAAATGTTTGGCTCATTTGGACATCTGACAGTTAAGAGTCTACTTACTCGAAAATGAACAAAATCATGTTAAGAAACCTAATAACTAGTAAAAAGCTTAAAATGTGTAATTGTTCTCCCTCATCCACAAACCCTATGTCACATAGCCTCTCATTCTAATAAATAATTAATGATGGCTCACAGCAGAATGGCTCCTTTCTAGTTACAATAAAACACTTTATCAATTTAACTCAGCAGTAAATCTCATTTTTTCCTGAAATATTAGTTTTGAAATAGCTGTTATTTATTTGGAATATACCGTACATTTTGGAAGAAAAGGGATATTAGGCATTTCTACATTTAGATGTGTGCAGTAAGAATATTTAGAGCAATTCATTTTGTAGAGGTGATATCCTGTTATTTGTTCTAGTTGGCATTTATTATAAAGACATCTCTGACCCATAATCTTTAAGATTTTACTGTATTAGTAGATTTTCAGCATTTGAAACACGTGTTTAACTTTGGGCTGTTTTTGAGAAATAATTTTACTGTAAACATTTTATTGTAAAACATTTTATTCTAAAGCCAACAGGTCAGAGCTTTACATATTCATTTATGAGTTTGTCTCCAATATTAACAGTAAAACTGCAATATTTCTGTTCAAGGTTATCAAATCGTCAAAGTCTTACAAAGCTGTATGCAGTGTAGAAATAATCAAAGATTGAAACATGAGTTACCATGTGTTATTTCAGTGTCACACCTGTTACTGGAACACAAAGATATCCTTTAGGACAATTCAGAAAACCACAGAAATCTCATCTGTGGTAGTGTCAATAGTATTTGAGCTGTAAAAACACAAGATAATGAGAAAAGGGGGAGAGGAAAGAAAAGAATGACAATCTAGTTTGGGAAATCACCTACTAAAGGTCGCTTTCACACTAATCACCTCTTAAGCCTTGCAAGCTAATTAAATAAATAGGCTGAAAACCAGCAGGAGGAAGCACTCCCACACAGACACACCCACAGATACATACTTCAACAAATCCAATAATTTACTACAATACATGGAGCTTTATCCCCTACAGAGTCGTCACAAGTGCAGTGATGTAAGGCAAAGCAACTTTATTTGTATAGCACACAACAAGGGAATTCAAAGTGCATAAAAACAGAGACATATAACATGGGCATGACAGATTAAAACATGACATTCCAGCTATTATTAATCACTCACTCAAAGCAGCTCTAAACAGATGGGTTTTTAGCTTTGATTTTAAGGAACTCAGTGTTTCAACAGCTTTGCAGTGGTCTGGAAGTTTGTTCTAGATGAGGGGAGCATAGAAACTGAAAGCTGCTTCTCCATGCCTGATTCCAATTTTAGGGATGATTAATAGACCAGAGTTGGAAGACCTGAGTGGTTTAGGGGGTTATAGTGGCATGGTGGCAACACATCTTCAACATACTTTGGTGCTAAGCCAATCAAATTCTTCATAAATTAGTCAAAGTAGTCTATTAAGAAGTCTATTCTCTAAGATACAGGGAGCCAATGTAAGGACGTTAGAACTGGGTTTAGAACTGATGGGTTCTACTTTCCTGGTTCTAGTGAGGACACGAGCTGGATTAGTTGCAGGTGTCTGACTTTTTAGACAGACCTGTGAGGATGCTGGTGCAGTCAACAATCTGACTAGATTGTAGATTGTAGAAGATAAACGGATGGATGAGTTTTGTAGGTCATGTTGTGACATTAGTCCTTTAATCCTAGAAATGTTCTTCAGATGATAGAAGGCTGACCTTGTTATTGCCTTTATGTGACTCTGGAGGTTCTGAGTCGATAACTACACCTACATTTCAGACCTGATCAGTAGTTTCTAGCTGTATTAACTGAAGCTGTGTACTGAGTCTTGATAATAATTACTAATTTTGTTTCTGTTCAGCTGGAGAAAATTATGGCACATACAGCCATTGAGTTAATTAATGCATTCACTTAGGGTTTGGATGGGTTCAAAGTCACCTGATGACATTGCGTTGACATTAAGTCTATTTTTACATGCCCTAAACCAATGTTTACACACATGGCCTGAACTGTGAAGAGACAACTCATTTTTTAAAACCCTTCTAAATATAGCCAGCACACCTACATTAAAAATATTGGTTTAATTATATAATCTATGTTCTGCTCTGTCCATGTAAAATAAAAATAAAAAACGTAATTCTTCTACGGTATATGCTTCTCTTTAAAGAGACAGCCACACAGACATTTTTATCCAACTTATGCTATTCCTCTGTTGATCCAGTATGCATTTCACTGCAACTTGACTTCTATCTTTTGAAATGCTCATGCTGTGAGCACTGTAAAAACTAGAACACCACTGGACATTAAAATAGATAAATGTAAATATAAGAAAAGGTATTACAATTTAAGAAATGCTCAGTTAAATTCTTTCAAATTATTTGTATCAGACCGAGTCAGGATCCTGCTACCCGTACCGCTCTGCTATAGAATATTCATAGTAAAAAAATCAATTCAATGACTTGTAGAAAACTAAATATTCATGACTATTATTAAAATCAATGTTCAACTAAGAAGATAATTTTATGTGTCACAGCAAAGGCACTCCTCATACTACTGTAGTCATGTGCTGTGCTAAATCAAACTAATAGAGAACAAAAGCATCATTTTGATAAGACAGGGAATGTCACTTCTGAAGGTGTCAAACTAAAAAACAAAAACAAAATCCTTAGGGCTCTCTTTCACATCAAACTGCAACAGTTTTTAAACTTTCACCTAATTTTCTCTTCAACCAAAAGTAAAACAAAAACATTGTTTTCTTTGTAGACAGGAAGGTAGAGAATACGAAAGCAGCCTTTAATAATTGATTGAGTCTAAAAAAGGAAACCTTGTGCGAGTTGGCCTCTGATCTTACTGAGCCTAAAGCCATAAAACCCTTTGTAGTCATGCAAGTGACAAGACAGCCACAAGTGGTGGCATCTCTGCACGCACATAACAGCTCCAGTGTGGAGGCAGTGTTAGTCCTCACACTTAATGTAACAGCTGTATATCACAGAAACATAAATGGGAGCTTTTATTGACATTAGGACTATAAGCTGATCTGGGTGGAAGGGATGCATAATCACGGAGATTAAAATAAAGCACTTCAGCTAATTTACTGTTATGTCACATTTATGGACCATTAAAACCAGTTGGAAACAAAATCTTTTCTGATGTCATTGGACCAGTTATCACAATCTGAGTTAAACACCAATACACTGATCTCTGCCTACTGACCACTGCCTCTGCCTGATCCCTGGTAACTAAACATATTGTTGTGCACCGACCCCTGCTTGTTTCTAGACTCTAATTTCAGCCTCCTGGACCTTGATTACCATTGCCTCTCATGGTATTTGACCTGGACTGAATATTTGATCACGAATTATTGGATCACGGGCATCTGGAACCCTGCTCCTTTTGGAACCCTTCTCTGAGATCAGTTATATTCCCTGGATCATTCCTGGTTAATCAGAAACCCCGCACCCTGATCTCTATATATTCCTCGGCAGACTACGCCTGAGAAGCTGCACTTTACGGTACGTTCTAGTTTCTATTAGTAAACTACTTCCTGGTTCTGCTGCCATTCACTCATCAGTCTGTCTCCTTTGCAGTACAGGACCTGGGTGTGCTTGACCAGAAGCTGTCAACCTCCAAAGATCACATTGTCCATATTTTTGTAAAATAAAAACCCTTTATTTGATCCTGTTGGTTTGTGCTTTTGTTTTGGGTCCAATCCTTGTCAAGATCGTTTCAGGTAGTCTCCATAGTTTTGTTTTTTTGTTTTTTTACTGAAGCACTGTCCTGCTGAAAGACTTAGTCATTTTCATATTGATTATGACCCTGATTCAAATGCTGGTGCACCAGATGGTTAGCTCCGGTCTGATGTCCCTGGACAACCAGGTAAAGCACCCCAAATGGCGCCTTTTCCATTGGGCTGCGCTGAAAAGAGCAAGTTCTCCTTGCCGTGACCGCAACATTGCAAGCTATCAGGAGCCTTATAGGTAAACATTTTTTGTCTTAGAGAATAAAACTTTTAATCTTCAGATATTCCATCTTTTTTGTTTGCTTGTGAAGTCCATATAGGCACCTTGTGTGGTGTTCAAGGCAGTGTTGACCTTTAAGATATTTTGTTGCAGTAGTTATCTTAGTATTATAGTCAGGATCTGTAAGGGCCTTAATTAAGAATCTGTCTAAGTCAGTGTTTCTCAAACTTTTTTTATCATTCCCCACTTTGTACAAAAGAAGCATATACAAGCCCCCCATGCTTTTATCGCCTGAACAGAATGGTGACCACGCCTGATTTTTAAAGTGTTTTATTTATTTAAATAGCCGAGTTAGTCTACAAGTTTTTAAGGGTATAAATTAGTTGGAAAAAGGGGCTGCGCACTGGTATAAAACCGGCTCAGAAATATATGCTGTCAGTCGTTGCTACATGTAGAACTTCAGCTCACAGTTGGAGAAAATAAAAGTTGTAGTTTTATCAAATTTACAAAGCTTTCAAAAGTAAAATAAAATATATATTTTTTAAATAAATAAAGAGCAAGACACTGAAGAGATACAAATTCTGTAAATTTTGTATGAGGGTTTAATTTTGTAGTGTATGTGGCAACACTTAGAAACAGTGAACAATCAAGAGGAATGTGGTACATCCTGTGTGCCTTGTGTGAAGAAGCTGTGACCATTCTGTGAACGAAGATCTATGTGGGAGGAGTTTTAACTTGTTTCAATAAAAACCTTAAGATGAGATAAAGCTGTGCTCAGTTACTAGAACCGAGTCCAGCGAACGATGTCTCGCTGCTAAAATATATAATTGTTGTTTGTTGTTCTTATTGCTCCTTTTTACAGAAATGAACGAGCACGCGGGAAGGTGAAATGAGAGCACAGAGAGAGCCCAGGGTCATAAATTAAATGTGTGTCTGTTCCTTTAAGATAGGCTTTAAATTAGAGTGAAAACACCTTCTCAACAAAATGGTGACCCCGACGTGATTTCTGGAGGAGCAAAGGAAAACGTGAGTTTGGAAATTGTTGTGATTAACAGATACTGGAGATCGGAGGACGGAAGTGACCCAGGCCTGAAGTTATTTGGTAAGCGCTGACACACGAGGCGCAAAATTGACTAATCTAAAAGTATGTTCTGTCTGTAGTTCTCCGGTAAATATCTGTTTCTGCTGAGTTAAATAGACGCCAACCGGGTCGGTAAACTCAGGGTGTGGCCGGCCCTAAGGTAAGCTAGGACGCTTCTTACTGAAAGCTTGCGTGTTGGACACGAAGAAGGCTGAGTGGGATCAGCTCGTGGATTGAGAAACCACGGGATGTCTAAAAAAAGGAAACTCAGAGATCAGAGAGCGATTTCAACCCTGGCATTTCTTGTTCCTTTGAGCAGGATCCCAAATCTGACTGGATCTCCGGTAGGAGCCACAGGCTGCTGAGCCCGTCCGTGGCCTGGTCTAGGACCAGCTGGATCTTGGAGACCTCCAGCTCAACGGGGACCCGGAACATCGCGGAGTTCCTCCCGGAGCAACAGCTGAATGGGGTCTTCCTTCACAGGGACAACAGCCAGTGAGTAAAAAATTAATTAAAATAATGTATTATTTAAATAATGTTTAAACAATCTATTATTTAACCTGTATGATCAAATCCTAATCTAAATATAATTTTTTCCTCCTTTGTTTCAATCGTCATCACGTGATGACATAATCATTATGCAAATTAGCGTATGACGTCATCTGGCGACTTTCTAGGGCAATTTCAGCTACTTTCTGTCGGAGACAGTTGGCAACACTGCTTGTAGTGCTTCAGTGTGTGGTGTCTTTCATTACAAGGTACTGCGCACAGACCTATTCCACAGGGAGTTTCTCCCGTGTCTCCTGCTATTTCCACGGGTTTTTACATTCCTGGCTCCTTTGTTACCATTAGCGGTGTTTTGAAAACCCCTACTAGCGCCACCACGTCCTGTTCTCATACCCCGGACACGTTGGAGCAAAGCATCAGACCTGATATGAGCTGCTTGTGGAGACTCATGGCTAACGGGCTCGCTATTGCTGCGCCCTGAAGGAGCAGTGGTGTTTTGACCCCCTCTGCTACCGCCTCCCCCTGCCCTTCTCCGGTGAAGCAAAGCATCGGACGCTATATGTGCTGCTGGTGTACCGTCATGGTTATCAGAAGCAACTGCGGTGTTTTGAACCCCATTGCTACCGGCTCCCCGTCCCTTTCTCCCAACCCGGACAAGCTGAAGCGGTGAGTCAGGCACATTTTACGCGCCATTGGATTATCATGGCGAACGGATTGGCTGTCGCAACGCACTGAAACACTTCCTGTCTCGCTATAAATATATTCATCAGAAAGTGAATTTTGCGACTTTGGCGCTTAAAGGGTTAAGACGCAATATGTCATTTCCAATTCTTCTTCCTGTATCCAAAGACAGCAGCACGTGGATAATGAATAGTTCGGGGCAGAAAGCAATCACCTTTGTTTGCGCCTTGGTGCTGTTACTGACCCACCAGCAGCACTTGACTCTAATGTGCCTCATGGTCTTCATTAATAGAAGGAAGAGAAGCTGAGAAAGAAATGGGAAATGTAGCTGGAGCTGTGCCACTGTCTGCCAGCAGCACTTGATTTGGTCTGGCGTCCGTACAAACCCTGCTTTGCGTAACTTTCCGGTCATCTTCTTGTAAATCTCACTATCTCTGTACTTTCTGCCGTCAAGAAAAGACATTATATTCATGGTTTTCACCACACTAAGAAAGAAAGGTTTCCTCCTCGCTCCAAAAGTGTGCTGGTTTCGTCATGTTTACCTCCACTTCTTGTTTACTTCCGTATACTGCACGCGGGTTTTTCTATGCGCATACAAGAAGTTCCTCTACTCAAAAGACCAAGATTCCTTGCAAATAGAACATGCGCAGAACACAAATCAATGTTCCCTTTGATGGGGATATGCCGATATACGTTTACATGACCAAATATCCGGGTTAGAAAAGGGGTACCCCAGGGGTAATATTCAGGTTTTTAAAACCCCGAATATGAGCATATTCGAGTTTTTGTCTGTGTTTACATGATCGTGTGTAACCGGGTTATTGCTAATATTCCGGTTTTGAACGGGTTATTGGCTGCATGTAAGCGCAGCCATTGATATCAAGTTTCCACATCGTCAGACCTTTGCATTTGTGATTCCATGTACAGATTATTTTACAGGAAGTTCTGACAATGTAAACAACTGACAAAGAAAAAACTAATCTTGCAAGCTGGGTTAGGAACAGCTCCCTGTATTACAGTATCATTCACCCTCTTACTGCGGAAGATACTCCCATCTCAGTCACACAGAATTCCATTCCTGCTGCAGGACATCCATCTGCACAGGATTATCAGATTAGCAGCTGGAGATTTGGGTTCCCTGACAGGGCTAGGGGTTGTGTGAGTTTGTGTGTGAGGGAATTGGGGGCGATTAGCTTGTGGTTCTGTACGGAACAGAGAGGGCAGCTTTAAAAAATTAAAAAATTAAAAAATACTTTCTCCAGCTGTAGTGTAGCCGCTGCCACATCACTGCCGACACCACAGCCGCAAACCTTTCTCATTCTTCTGTTCCTGCCACTCATTGCTGGCTTGGCAATCTTGTCCTTGCAAGTTCCATCAATCCCTCACAAACATACACATTCACACTCTTATATGCACACACTCACCCCATCCCATCTCCCAGTGGCAAATTACAGCTGGCATGGAGGTCGTCTCACTCCAGCTGGGTGATAGACTGCAGATTCCTGAGCGGAAAACGTGCAGAGCTGTGGCTGTACAGGGACAGCCTGCTGGGTGGTCACTGCATACTCATTGCCATGTTTGTATTGGTAGAATACAAACATATCATCTTCAACACTGCGTTATATTTTTTCCAGACATACTGTTAGTTATATACACTCACTGGCCACTTTATTAAGTACTAGACTTAAGTCCAATACCTTATTCAATATTTGCTTTAGTGACAGAGATTCAACAAGGTAATACACATTACTTACAGATCTTGTTCCATAATGATATGATGTGGTGCAGCGTGTGCCGCGCTCTGCTGAGAAGGTGATTGGCTGCAGACACCCATCTCTACATGAACTGTACACCTCCAGGACACTTGGGCGTGCAGGTCGGATCACAGCCGACCCTTCTCACCCTGGACACAGACTGTTTGACCTGCTCCCCTCTGCTGTTTGACTCATGAACAATAACCCTAAGACTGTTCCCACCTCCCGCTCTGTTTCAGCTACATGACCCATATTTTGGTTTTTTGCACCCGTCTGATTTGCACGGATCGTTACCTGCACTCATGTATATATCAGTCTTTTTAGCACATTACATTTTTATTTTTATTTAGGTGTTTGTCTTTTTGTTCTCATATGTTTGTACAAAGTGCCGCAGCAGTTTCCTAATGTTGTAAACCTGCCCAACATTTGGCAATAAACCCTTTCTGATTCTGATATCAGGACAATAGCTGTGGATTTGGCAGCTAACATCCATGAGGACAATCATTTGTAAAGTGTTCTACTGGACTGAGGTCTGATGACTATGGAGACAGCTTGAGTACACAGAACGCATAGCCATCTTCAAGAAACCAGATTCAGATTCAATGAGCTTTCTAACATGTTGTACCATCATGCAAGAAGTAGCAATCAAAAAATGGGTACACTGTTATAAAGGGATGGACATAGTGAGCAAAAACACTCAGGTAAGATGTGTTTTGTAAATCAAGCATGGCTGGTGTTAAAGGGCTAAAAGTACGTCAAAAAATACTTCCCACACCATAATATCACCAGCAGCCTAAGCCTTTAACACAAGGCAGGAAGGATCCATGCTTTGATGTTGTTTACACCAAATTCTGACTCTACCATCTGAACTTTAGAGGAAATCAAGACCCATCAGAGAACTAACCAGAGAAATGCTTTTGCAAGACAAAATACTTAGAAACTGGATGCTATTTAAAACTGTATCCAGATAATTTTCCAAATCTTTTTTACCATCCATATTGCCAGGCTGTATTGTTACTTTTCTATAATTAGCTGAACAGGAAGGGAACCCGGTGCAGTCTTCTGCTGCTCTAGCCAATCTCCTTGAAGTTTTGGCATGTTGACTGTACAGAGATGGTATTTGAGTTACTGTTGCTACCCGTTTTTTGTTTGTTTATTTACCTCTGACATCAATAAGACATTATTATCCATATTACTGCTGCTCGATACATACACACACACACGCGCACACCTACACACGCACGCACGTCTTGCTATACTTGTGTTGACATTGTATTGACTTCCATTGATTTTACTATGCCTAACCCAGACACTTTCCCTAACCCTAACCATTAGTGATACATGCCTAACCCTAACCTTAACATAAACCTAATTCACACCATACCTCTAAACCTAACTAGTAGAGTTTAATAGCTTGTTAAACATTGTGGGGACCAGGCAAAATGTCCTCACAACTACAAATGTCCACACAATGCTGATGGCCTGTCAAAGGTTGGTCCACACAAGTATAGCTATACATGTACACCTACACACACACACACGTACCTACACACACACAATTATTATGTATATTATTATTTTCTTTAAACCCAATACATAGTGAAGAGGACAATCCCTTTGCCAGTGCCTGAAACTCACCAATTCTATTAGCAAACAGCTGGACAGATTAATGCTGTGGCCGGTAAATATATATTGGTTTGATGGGTGATTACTTGTTGGCATGGGGCTTATAGCATGTTGCTGCCCAATTCAGTTGAATGTTATCGATTCTAATGTTTTTAAAAATCTGGATGGTTTTTCATCAGCTCAAGCTGATCAACTCAATATAAAATCAATTTTATGTACCCGTCTACAATCTAAAATATTATGTATAAATATAGCTGATCAGTTGTTGTCCAGACCTTTAGATAACCAGTAAAGTGATCACCTCATGCTGCCAAATCAGTTGGTACTTCATGCAACATGATTTATAAAATGTATTCTTTAACGGAGTGGACTAAAGCGTATGACAGGGTTGATAATGACATGGAAGGAAAAGCTTGCTACAGCTCTTTTACAATTAAATCTTTCTATTTCAGTCTAAACCAATCCTCCTCTCAATGCGCTTCCAAGCATGTGCCTCTAAATTTTACAATAATGTATACAGTGTTCTCACATGCAGCTCAGACATTTTTCTCCAGCCACACAGAAAGCCAAATCAGTCCACTGAAAGACTTATTTAAGAGTAAAACATAGCATTGATTCAGACTAAACCTTTCTTGTTTTTAGGTCAATTAGAATTACCAAATGATTTTTTTATTACTAGGTACTAGAACACTGTTTATACATAACAATAGAGTTAAATGGAGGCACACCTGCAGATGTATTTTAACACCTTAAATAGATTCTCCGTGTGACATTGTGAAAACAAAAATCAAAAGCAATCAAGATAGACAGTTCAATATTCCTGGTTCATTCTTTAGTGCAATTTCCAGATGCCAGAGGGTGTTGCATTCTTCTGTTCCAACAATAACATGCGAGTATAAAAACAGAATGAGAATGTCCAGCCATTACTTAATTTGGTAAAGGTACGAGTCTGTGTATATGTTTGAGTCTCGTGCCTACGTGGGGTGAAAGGCAACTAACGAAGCCAACATTTGGAGGAAAAAGGGGGATGGCTAAAAGTTTTAGAACACAATTCAAATGAACATACAGATGGGATAGTATCATATTTTGAGGGTGTTTTTAAGCAGGAGGGACTGTTGCACTTTATGAATGAGGAACAAAGTTGGAACAAACATTGAATCAAGATCTAGGAGTCAGGATGTATCCCAGGAAGTTAAAACTTAGGTAAAAATATGTCTTACACATATAGAACATTACGAAGCAAACTGCCAGATAACTGAAACTATTTATTCAAAAGCAAGAAAATATTTAATCGCGATACCATTGCTGACTTTTCTGTGTTTACCACTATTCCGTGTCCTCGTCACCAACTGTGAGATTAACTCTCAGACACAAAAAAAATGCCACATCAGGTGTTAGCATTAACACCATTTAGCTGTTAAGACTAACTGGCAAAATTTACCAATAACATACAGAATGTGAATGTCTAGCACTTGGAATACAATATTCTCCCAAATGCTTCATCCAAGAAGTCATTTGCAATTGTAATTTTGCACACACTGATGGTGATTCCATATATTATGCAGCTCTACTGCAATTATAGTATCATTCATTCATATATTTTTATTTATTTTTTTTTTTTTGCCCCCATTTACTGAATTGGAATAATTTTAGTAAACCTAACCGTCCCGAAACAGGAAAGGTTAGATGTGATTTAATGTCAGACAGAATAAAAATGGTGCATGCGTCTTTCTATATAGTTTCAGCTCTACATTACATCCACTTCAGAGGCTATAATATGACTTTACAAAAAAAAAAAAGAAACAAACAAATATAAACCCAGAAAACTAACATTTAGTTTAAAACCACCATTAAAGTCATCTGGTACTTTATTCCATACTTTTGTTTGTTGGTTTTCAGTTCACTGTTTCCAGTAAAAAAAAGATTTGTCAAATGACAATAACATTGCTAAAAGCTGAAAATTGCAATAGTCTTAAAAACCCAAAACAAATGAGTCACAAAGGGTAAAAATATTCACCCTGAGGGAAGCATCACAGATTAAAAATTCTTCCACACATTTAAAGGGCTATACTGTGGGTGAGATCAAGTTTGATGAAAGCCTGGGAGACAGAAAACCTGCCAAAACTGTCAACTAAAAAACACAAATTGGGCAAAATTACAGTGAGGATCATTCTTAAGAGTTCTTGATAATTGTTAGTTTGTCACTATGAGCAGCATCTTTTTATTTTCCTGCCCCACTTTAGGGGCTGGATCCTTCTCTCTGCAGTTGCCTCTATTGATAGTTCTAACAGAACTATCATTATGACCAAAAAGGGCAGTTAACTGTTCCAACAGTTTTCGTGTCAAAATTCCAAAGTTTCCAGACTCAACTTTTCAGAGTCCTTATTCCTTTATATTCATTTTAAAATAGAAAATACCAAAAGTCATTATGAATTTATGGCAGATATTTCTGCAGACCTCAGACTTTATATATGGAACCTAGAAAAGTGAGTGGTGAGTCAAAAAAGAAAAGAATGACTGAGTGAAAAAAATAAATTTATGACATGACAAAATGGAGGACCCTAATAAGGACGGACTGACAGAAGGAAGGTAGAAATGATATGAGGAAGAGAGGAGAGGCAAGGTTCAAAGGAGGAAAGAAAGACATAAGGAAGGAATAAAGGAAATAGAAGAAAGACACAAGGAAGAAAAGGAAAGGACAAGGAAGGACAAAAGGCAGGAATGGAGGTAGGTGACAGGTAAGAGAAGGAGGATGAAAGAAAATTGAGATAAACAATGGAACAACAGAGTAAAGATGACAAACAGGGAAAGTAGTAAGGACAAAATGAAAACAATACCTCAGGCAATGAAACAAGGAAAGCATAGCACAAAGAAGGGAGGTAGGAAATGGGGGGGTAATGAAGGTGTTGCTGGGAAGCTAAATTTAGCCAGTTCGTGTTAGCCAGCTCAACTCTGGTTATTATTTTACGGTTTAGCCAGACAGAAAAGCAAACGCCAGCACTATTGCCTTGCGTTTCATAAATACAAACTCTGTGAGCTGAACCAGAGAAAAGAACTGCTGTGAGGAGCAAGATGTGAGCGCATGAGAGAAACAATAAATCAAGTCTTATGAAATTAAATTTCTTGATTTTATTTTATTTTTTTCAAAGAACAACAACATGAATGTTAAGTGAAACTAAAGCCAACTACAATCCAGTTTTAGCTCCGGCTTCCTCCAAATAAAGTCCAGTTTAACAAATAAATGCTCTGGGTAGGACTCTACAATGACAATACTACTAAATCAATATTTTAATTGCAATTTTTGTTTAAAATCACACCCAGCAAAAATACTATGTTGTAGTGTCTGCACCAAATATTGAAAGTGACAGTAATTTATGGAATATATTGATCTAATTTTGAATACAGGATCTTTCAGTAGATTAGTGCACTGAAATGTGAGTGATCAATAATATTTTTGACCACAATTATAATGACCATCATTTAATCTATTAGAAGGAGGAAGAATGACAGAATACATAGTAGGAAGAAACTGACATTTAAAGAGGGAGGGGTGGAGCAATGGGGGATGTCAAGCATAATTTCAAAGCTAGTGTACTAAAATGTAAATTTTATAGTGTATGTAAGGTTCAATGAAAAGGTCTCTGGGAAATTTAGGGCAGTTTACACTTATTTAAAAATCAATGAGTAATCAGCTGAATAAATTACATTATAATATTGACAAATGTGAAGGCTAAGAATAATTGACGCAGCCTTCCAGGATTTGACTATCGACCTATTGATGCCTCCCTTTTCTTCTCTCCCTCTTTCCTCTTTAAACAACATATATAAATAAAAAGAATGAAAGTACAAAGTTAAGAGTTGTAGAAAACTTTCAACATTCCAGACTTATCCCTGCTTATCCTCATAAATTCCTGTTAATTCTAATAAAGAGTTCCTACCAGTGTTGGGGATCTTGCATTAAAAAAGTCATCAGTTATAGTTACAAATTACTTTTTCCAAAAAGTAATTGAGTTAGTAACTCAGTTACTGCCTTGTAAAAGTAATTAGTTACTCAGCAAAGTAACTAGAGTTATTTTTACGATCTATAACATCTATACTGCAACGTCAAATATTTTTAGAACTGAATGAAGAAAAAAAAAAAAAAAAACTGTACACAACGTATTTTAGAACGTTTGGTATTTATTTTAACTCAACTCACTAAGATTGCAACTGGTCATATGCAGAAAAATAAAAACTATAAAGAAAAATATTTGAAATATTCACACTGTGCAAAAATAAGACAAATGTTGGTTAAAAGAAACAAAGGAAAATATGGACATATACATTTTTGCTCTCAGTGAAAAATGAACAATACAACAAAAGGCTAAAATACTCCTCTCATCTAACAACTAAACCACTCGTTATTATAACGTAGTTGGAGAAGCTTTTCGAATCGCTTGTCAGATAGTCTGTTCCTCATTGTTCAGCCTGGGCAAGCTGATCTTCTCCACAAGTCTCCTGGCTCTTCTGCATTGTCGCTGTCCTGACTCCTGCTTACAGCACGCAGTGAGTCACAGAGATCACTTAACTATCTCCGCCCACCCAGCCAATCATCACATTTACAACGCCTGCTGGCTCTCATGCAGTTCAAGTGTGTCGGTCAAAAAGCCTGAAACCGCTGCGCGTCGTTCATTCACATTGTAGTAACGCGCCACTTTATATCCAGAGTAACGGTAATGGCGTTGTAATGATAGGAAAATTAATTAACTAGATTACTCCGTTACCTAGAAAATAACGCAGTTCATAGCGCTGTTATACTTAAACGCCGTTACTCCCAACACTGGTTCCTATATATCCAAATTTGATGTAAACACTCAGAGTGCTGATAAAGCCATTTAATAGGAGTCTCTGGTAACCTGTTGGATGCTCCAGCAACTGCCTGTAAGACCATTATAACACCTTTGGTGCCATCACTTATGCCCACTGGTGCTAGTTATAGATGCGCCAGCTACTTGAAGACAGAATTATTTACACAAGCGTATAAAAAGCCCCCAGCTTTGCCCTCTGGATGCCATACTTTTGTGAGTGAGTGTTTTAATGAAATTATTTAGGATGATCAAGTTGTTGTACATATGCTGGCTGACTCCCAGCACTACACACTGACAAAATAAGCCTTTAGCTACTGAAGATAGAAGTATAAAAACAGTTAAAATGCATTTTATTGACAAAATAAAAATAAAAATTTAAACATGTCAGTCTTACCACTCTTTTACATAATTAGCAGCACACAGCTGTTTATATGTAAAACACTTAAATCCACTAAAAGGCTCTCCACAGATGAAGCCTGCTCCAAGCTGTGAAACATAGTGCAGCCATTTAGCAGCTAATGAGGTGGATCTAATTAAAGTATCGGTAGAGACCAAATCAGTGCTCGAAGGGGGAAGGGGGTGGAACTACACTTGGAATCTACAGGTGATGGAAACACATTTATTCATACGAGACAGTTTAGTATTACTCTACAGTATGGAAGCCCTGGTCATCTCATTTTATGCATTTGGAAAAGCTTCTAAAAATTAAAAAATTAAAATGGATTGACACTGAACCAAGAAATACATTTAGTACAAATCTTCAATGATAAATGTTCAAGTCTACTCTCCATAGTCAGATTTAACAGTGCATAGAATGTAGTAAACTTTTCTACGCAAATTTCAGACTGAATTGAGCTGCAGTGCAATAGTTGGTGTTTAAAGTTAACTGGCTTGTAATCAAAAGGAGCAGAAGGGCAGCAGACGCACGCCGACACTGACCAGACAGCAGCAACGACGTGAATGGGCAGGGATTCAAGCAGAAACACACTGCGGACGCCATATGCCACTGGGGTTTGCAACATGAGCTACACACTCATAGCAGAGGGAGTGCTTGCAAGCGTCCTTGGTAACATGCTTGTTTGGCAGCATATGGCCGGCTGGTGGAGACACGTGTTATTGTCACAAATACACCAAAGGCCTCTATCCTCTGATTTCATCACGCCATTTAAAATTTCTAAGCTTCCCTGAGGTCATGTTGTTCTCTAAGGGTAGACTGTGAATATCTGTAACAGCTAAACTGCCCCAAACCCCCCCCCCAAAAAAAACCTGTAGCTCAGCAGGGAAAAAATGTCTGAATCATCAAAGCAGTGCTCTGACTCAAAAGCTTTATCATTTCTCATACCTAGATGAGGAAAATCTTAATTTAAATAATCAGAATAATTATTTGGTAGCAATATACAGGGTTCCATTTGCATTTACTTTGATCAGTTTCAAAATTTGGATAAGTCTGGAAATACATTTGAGTTTGGAAAATTGTTTGATTTGATTCTTCCATTTTCTAAAGAATACTCGGATAATGGTTAATTAATCTAGTGGATTTTACATAGACTTATCTTTAAATTATCACCTTTAACTTGATTTTAACATTTTACCCATCAGCTTTTTTAAATGGTAATGGTATACCTGCTGAATGAAAAAATAAAAAATAAAAAATAAATCACTATTGCTTGGGATTCTACAACACTTAAAATTCAGGTTGAAGTGGACATGTAGGTCTTGAACTGTGTCAGGATATTATGTCAATTAAAGCATGAAAACAATTTTTCATACAGTTGGTTTAAAGCTAACTTTATCACAAAACTGGACAAATCTAATCTATATTAAGAATGATTAGGCTTTATTTCCAACTCCAAGTCTAATCGATTTTAAATTGAACCAGCTTTATTTTTGTCTAGGTGCAAAAAAAAACAAAACAAAAAACTTAAGCAAACCTATACTAGGCCCAAGAAATAAGCTGATTACAGTATTTTATTTTTGATTTGTGGAACCCACAGATAAACCCAATTACTGTTCAAACAGGTAAAATTTCACATTGGCCTGTCTAGGGTCTAAACAAAAAAGGAAAAAAGTTTGAATCTGGAAAAGTAAGGTATTAGAATAATAATTTAAAAAAATATGGCACATCCTTGACACATCTTAGAATTTCCCAGAAACTTACTTTGTGGAGTTCGGAAGCCCAGCATGGTAACTCCTCTTTAAAAAAGGTGTTAAACTTAGTCAAAAAAATTATTTAAATAAATACTTTATGTGCCTAATTTATTTCATGCATTCTAGAGCTTTGCATTATAAGAGAAGAAAATGATTCATTTCATAAATCCTTACTCAATAAAAGTAATGTTTTCCTATGTTAATCTTCAACTCATATACATGTAGGTACTTGTACAAACTTCATTAAACATGAGCCATTTCTATATTCCTCCCCAAATTCCGGGTCAATATTTTATTACTAGGTGGCCTTGTCATTGAGTGTGCAAGTCCCTTCCTTGAAGGCTGCGTTTTAATAATAGATAAAGTGAGGTCATGGTAGTGGGGCCACGAGAATGAAGAGGCCCATGTGCTTTAGAGTTCATACATACTCTTAAGTCATAAAACAAAATCACTAAACAAAAAAACATTACCAGACTTTTAGATCTCTGGATTTATTGAAAAGATAAAAGAAGACAGTTAAGAGACTTTCACAAAGTTGAATAATTAAAGCCTTAAAGAAAAACTCTTTAAGGCCAAGATGACCTACTTTAGTGTTTTCTTCTAAATTTACAGCAGTATGAAAAAATGTGTTTACACATAACTTTGTTGATACTGTACAACCTAAAAGATGGGTTTAATCACAGACAGACAGACATCTGTTGACATTTTCCCACACTAACCAGGAGCCATTTATTAAAAGTGAAACAATAGATCTTTTGCCAGTCACCTAATAAGATCAACTATTTGTTTCCAGCTCTTTTGGGCATGGGGAACTGAACTGAAATTGACGGCTAATCTTTACCCAGGGGTTTTGAGGTTAATTAAGGTGTGCTTGTTGTTGTGTGTTAAACCCCTACACACAAACATACACCTTCAGCCAACAACAGTACCACCAATTAACCTTTATTGTTGGCCCCCTCAGGCTTTGGAGCACACAGACAGGTAGAACAAGTAGACCCCCGAAAGAAAGGCTTCAGACAAGGTTTGAACCATGAAACCCTCCTGCTGTGAGGTGACACAATGGTTCAAAGCAAATATAAAGGAAAAACTTAAATTGTTTCTCCTTTTTTCTTCACTACCAGTGACTTTATAAAGCAATAGTAACAGTTCGCAATAGGTGGATTTGTCACTTCTTGAGGTAGCATTATAATGAGGGTAGGAGTGGAGGGAAGGTGGGGTAAACAGCTTGGAATTTCCCCCCTATTAGATAGAAATCTCAAATCTGCGCTGTCCTTTGGTCACTGATTAGTTGGTAGCTTCACCCTTATACAAAATGTAACCTGAATGTATATAAAATAAATACACAGACTTTAGGGAGAGCAGGCACTCACTAGAGTGCTCATAACCACAGCACGTAATCCCCACTTTAAAAATCTGAGCCATCTAATTAATGGTATTATGCATGTTTGCTCTAAGCCATCATAATATAATAGACTTTTGTGCAGTGTTTCCCAGATGCTTGCCATATGAAAGCCAGTTGAACATAATCTTCAGAGAAGTTCCAGTAAGGTGGAGTAAACCAATTCTGTACAAGAGAAAATACTGTAATAGCTTATGAATGTCTTCTACCGTACATCACATCTTATTTTTGTCCTGGCCTGTTGCCAGTAAAGACATATACTGTGTAAAAGCACACACAAACAGTCTTTATAGCTCTCACAGGCTGGAGCCCACTAAATAAATAAACTTTAAAAATCAATACCTTTTTTTGTTATATCTGAAACAGCCAGACTGTGCTGAATGGGGAAGCTAATTATTTTATCCATGCTTAGTCATAAGAGCAGAAGTACAACCTAAAGAGGGTCTGATTAGAATAGGGCATACTCAATACTCCTAGCCATTATATATCTGGGTCCTAAAATTATAAACTAGAATAGAAAATAACGAGGAAGGTTAAACTGCTATAACAATAAAAAAGCAATGCATGCTAGCTCTGCTGAATGAATGTGATTGATTGGATAAAACCAATAGCATCATTTGGTTTATTTTCTTTTAACATCACAGTGGGCAGAGCAGCCAACTGCATCAAGAGGCATACAATAGGGGTCTATGAACATCCAATACTTTGATCTGATCCCTAAGAGACCCATGGAATACCGACAGGAATAATATCAAATGAATGAGGAACCCAGGCTGAGAGGGAATTAATGAGAACTGAATCTATTTTAAACCATTTTCATCCAGCGCTGCACTGGTTTCCCAGGATTCTGAGCCATATGAATGTGGAGAGAAGAATCAAAGGATGTGCAGGACATGCAGATCGAACTTGAAACTTTATGAAATAGGAGGATAAAAAATGTAAGAGATCGGATCCCAATTAGAGGTGTTCAAACTGATTACAGTAGAAAGCTACAGTTCGGTAAAAACATTTTAGCCACAAATATGAAATAACAGGACTTATGGCAGTCTAGCAAAAGTGTTTGTTGCAGTTGTCTCCTCTTTAGGTTTGTCTTTTATTTCCAGTAAAGGTAAAGTCATGTTAGACCACTGGTCACACTAACTGCAAATAATTGCTGAGTGTGATGGTCTCTAGAAACGATCATCGTAAGATTCAGGCTTTTTTTTTTTACATATCCTGTCTGGCAGTTTGGTACTCAGAATTGGTGTCTGAGTACCAAGTAGAAGCCCAACAGATGTACTTTCATGAGTGGAGCATTACAACCTTTGCAATAGTACTCCACTTAATACATGTTAGAAATTTTTATTAGAAATTGCTGTGGGGTTTTTTTCCCCCCTGATATTATGGACACAGATACAGAAAATAAAGGGGACAAAGGAAAATGATGAAGAGAGGTAGGAAAAAAAATGTTAAGAAGGAGAGGTTGAGTTGAAGATACAAGAGAGCAAGGGGAACAAATAAAACACAAGAAAACATCCCAATCCACCTCCACACCAGCAGGACGGCAGAGAGAGGGGGAAAAAAAACAATGAGAAAACAAACCAAACAATGCAAACTAAGAACTAGACAACCACAACCTACAATTAGATAAATAAATACACCAGCAGCGTTACTGCTACATGCTATATGGCCCCCGCCAGGCTGCGGGCCAATGGCTAACATGTGCCACCATGCAATCCCCACAGCCGACATTCCAATGCCCCTCAGCCCCACGTCGGGGAGCCACACCAATAGCCACAGCAGACGGATGGCATCCCCAAGTCAAGTCAAGCCTAGCCAGAACAACGCACAAAGACCAAGCATCCAACCAAGGTCAATCAAATCCATCAATGAACTGACTAAGCACGGTGAGATGCACCAGGAGAGGGGCCAGCCCAAGTTCCAACCTGATGGATACACAGGAACACACAGACCCAGTCATACGTTCCCTCCCTCTTACGCACCTACACTCTCATCTGCACACCTAGACACACAAGAATGGATGCTGTACACTCACTCATAATCCCCATCCACACTCTATACTCCCAGGTCCAGGTACCGATAGCCCAGGAGAGCAACCAGTCCCCGGATCCAGGAGGCCGACCCCTACCCTCTAGGATGGAGACAAGCAGACCGCCAAAGCTCCCATCGAGCGAGAGGCAGAGTACACCCTGGACAGGTCACCAGTAAATGGTAGGGCAACATGGAGACACACAGGATAGACAACCCTGCATGTCCACACTTATACCTAAGGGTAATTTATAGCGATACATTAACCCAACAGTCAGGTTTTTGGACTATGGGAAGAAGCCGGAGTACCCAGAGGGAACCCATGCATGCACAGGGAGAACATGCAAATACCATGAAGAAAGACCCCAGGCCGGGATTCAAACCCAGAGCCTTCTTGCTGTAAGGCAACAGTGCTACCAACTGCTCCACTGTTTGGCCCTCTGATGGGATATTGATTTCATATTTCATTCCCTGTGATCCAGTTGTTTCCTTATCTAGACAAGAAAACTGGCTAAAGAAATACAGTTGAGCAAATGATTTATTCAAATTGGTTCTTATCAAAAATCCTTAATCTCTTAAAAAGGGCCCAGTCTTTGCTTAGTTTCTTATAACAGTCTATTTGAATATTGAACAGAACGGATCAAATATCCTCAGCACATTCTAGAAGGACCCTCTATAAGGCTAATGTTTGACTATTTTAAGTTCACTGTGAAGATATGAACCTCAAGCTAAGCAACCAGTTTAGAAGGATGCATATGACTCATAAATATACTAATCAAAGTGGAGCGTGGTCTACTTGTCAAATATTATACAGATGCACATTAGAGGGTATGGAGAACTATTTGAAGTATCTTTAGCATTAAAGTATTTGCCTACTATTCCTGGTTTATAATTAGCAAGCAATAATGAGAAGATTCAACATTCAAGATAATTATAATGCTCTCTCATGTCTGATTTCTTGTTAGAAAAAAAACTTAAAGGCAAAAAAATGTCAGAAGACAATCTAAGCAATAATCAACCTTACAATTAACAGAAGTAAGACTATTTAACAAGCTCATTTCTGAGATAACTTCTATGTACATCTAGAGAAAACCAAGTGGTCATAATCCTTGATCAGTTAGCTGGGTGAAGTGAAATAAAACTTGTTGGATCCCTTTTTTTTATGTTATTAATACTTCAATGATAAAACAATTTGTCTGTGATTGTAGGGTTTATCCAAGTCATCCAAGACTGGAAGCAAATTTAAACATGTAACCTCTCCATTGGTGGCCTATTGATAGATGAATTACTGCTTTTTAGCTTCATAAATATGTTCACTGTAAATGGAATTCAGAAAAAAATGAGATGGAGGTCACCAACATGTTAAATGACCAGAATTTGCTGATTAAAAACAGAGACCCTAAATTCTCACCAACTGATCTTTAGCATCTCAAGAGTAAGTTATTTTAACTCCAAAAACAAATGGAGAATAAATGATAAAAGCACTGCATGCAACAAATAAGTAATTCTGTTAAGATCTATACTTTCCAAATACAAACTAAGAGGAGATGTTTGATTATAAAACTTGATGTCCCAGAAGAAAAAAAAAAAAGTTCCTTAAAAGGATTCTGAAAAAAATGTACTTTTTAAGAGAAGTGCATTTTGGGAACAATATTATTTTACTAATACAGTTATTTTCATTTGAGTATTGAGGAGTTCCTCAAAGGTTCTTATTTACTGTATAAAGTCCATTGATGGTGTCAAAAACTTCCTGCTGGTTTACCATGTAAAATGCTGGAACTATATTGGAAGCATCATCGAGTCATAATAGATGTTTGACTCCATGATAAAAGCACCAATTCACACTAGCAGTAAATTGTCACACAGACATACACACATATATACACGTATACTGAATTGAGATAATTTAATCATGCTAATGTTTGAGACTTAGTCATAGTGTTTTGGGGTGACAACTGTTTGAATCAGAGAGACTTTGGTCTGGTTGCAGTTATACTGTGACCTATCGGATTTTACCACACACCTAATATTTTCCCGTAGATTAAGAATTAGAGTGACGGCGGGATTTGAGAACAGAAGGCGTGTTTTACTACTTGGTGAAGGATACTTTTGTTTCAATTTCATTTCAAATGGACAGCAATGCTTGGCTTTCTGTGAAAACAGGATTTATTATTGGTTGTGCCTGTTAACATCCACTACAATTCCAGACTGTATGTATTAGGAGCTGGTTTCCTGACGTGAACATTTGTGAGTACCCGGCTCTTCAGGTTAAGAACCATTTCAACTCAGAGGGAGCCACGACTGGGGAACGCGACTTCATTTCAAATTTCACACAGTCTCTGCTTCTTTGTATGACTAATCTTGACAGAATTGCTGTGAATTTCTTTCGGTTTCATTTGTTACTTTGCATGCTGATCAGATGTGAGTCTGTATTGTGCCTCTCCAGTGAAAACCTCAGCAAGAAGTCACAGGCTTCAGTGTGTAATGTAATCACATAATCATTACCTCTCTAATTGTTTCCACGATAATCTGCAGTAGTAATTTGTTTTTACTAATACACCAGCTCTTTTGTCACAGCTAGGGGACATTTTAATTATTTGTTTCTATTGTTATGTTTTAGCATGTTAACTATATAATAATGACAAATTATGATATTTTAAAAATCTTATCTCAAAATTCCAGAAGGAGCTCCGTCTTTTCAGAGCCCACCGAGCAAGTCTCCTCCCTCCTCCAGTACCATGCTCTGGCTCTAAATTGCATCAGAGATTTAAGTCTTGGCATTGATGAGAGTCCTGTTTAAATTCTCAAAGCTCAACTGTACTACATAACAGACATCTTAAGAAATCTGGTTTAGCTGGATTTCAATTCATGTACAGCTCAAAATACAGCTCCATCCAGTCTGACATGTGAAAATGACACCATTATTAAAAAGACAAATCCTGCATTTAGTCAAGTCCCAAATATCACTGAAGAAGGATTTTCACCGACCAGCAAGTACATGTGATGCACAGCTGTAAAAGGTTAGCAAACATGCTGGGTCTAAAATCATCAAACTTAAGTCCTGGACAACGCTCCGAACAGTTATCAGGGTTAATATCAAAGTGTAGACAACTATTTTGATCAGAACATTTGCCAATGTTGAATAATTTTCACTTGGATTTTCAAAATATGTTTGCCATGACTTTAAATGAATTCAAATTGACATTGTATCCTACACTGTGCCCTCAGACCTTCAAGATATGAGTTTTAAATACCTGGCTGTGCAGTCACGATTAAACAAACAGTGTTTAAATACTTGTCATAAATGTGCCATTTAAAGATGAGTCTTGATTTAGAAATTCATAATAAAGCAATGGTTAGTCACAACTTTAAATAGAGATTGATGTGTACAACTGTGTAAACCTATATTTTAGTAAATCTAATAGCAAATCAGCTCCAAGCAGTAGATCTATAGATTGCTTAAATTTTGACTTTATAGAATGTCCGACAAAAAAAAAATATCATTTTTGAATGCCTGTGTGATTTGGTGACATGTACACAAAAGTTTCGTCTGGTTTGTATTAGGCTGATGGCATGCTGTTCACTTCCAGAAGCTTTCAAAGCTGATGACTCGTGGAGTGGACAAGAAACGGGCAACAGGAACAACAAGTTTAGTTCAACAGAACTTACCCTGAGAAGTCGGTCAAGATTTGGTTAAATTTGGTTCGGCCTAATTCGTTTTGTGTTTCTTTCCAGTGTGAGTAACCTTATGGCTGAATCAACAGCTGGTGTGCAGAGATTACCCGTTCTGCATTGGTAGCAATCCAAATGAGGTACACTCAAAAAACTGAAATGTTGACATTAATTAAATTTCTTTTGTCAACAGGTTCCACAAAATTGAATTAGGTTAGAACCTGTTGACAACATAAATGTAATTAAAGTCAACATTTCAGTAACATGAGCTAGATTCTGACCACACAAGGGACCGCTCACACCTGAAATCTACAGGGTCTGGTGTAAAAAGCTGAAAGACCAAAGTGGCTTCCTTCTTTGAACCAAATGCAGTCAAATCCTATTTTTATGAAATATATAAACCTTCACCACCCTCTTTCAATTATGCAGTGTACTGATAAGGAAGAATTTGTCTTTCACTTTGATTTTGCAATTAATATTAAACTAAGAATTATTGTAAAAATGTATGTGAAAAAATGTGATGTAAAATCTGTTGCAAGCAAACGCTTTTTAACTGCTTTGCAATGTGAATGCCATGATAAGAAATGTTGAATTGAGGTTTGGATTCAGGCGGTTTTAAACCTAATCAAGACTGAAAAGAAAGACTTTTGCTGCTAAAAGTCTGAAAACGCACTGAGCTTATGACGTCATTAACTTTTCTTGTATCAGAAAGTTTTGCTGAAAATTAAAGCCAACTGTTATGCTTGTCTACTTTAGACCTTTTATAGTTTGCAGATGTTTGCACCATTAAAACCACTAACCGAAACACAAAGTAAAAAGCATTTTCACAGACAAAAATAAATGTAGTTTCAATGGTCTTTCACAGAAAGGACAACGGTTTTTTGCTACTTTTTGGCTTGAGAACGTTCTTGTGTTTTTAGAAAGCACACAAGACAAAGGGGGCCCTGCAGTAATGAGGGGAGCTGAAATAGTGATTTGAGTGTCCCTATCCTGTACAGAATCTGTTTAAACTACTGCAGGAACAGGGTTCTCAAGATTGTCAGAGACTCCTCACACACTCCCCATGAACTTCATGAAAAGCTGCCCTCAGAAAAGCAGTACAGCAAAGTCAAAAGCAGAACCAATAGCTGTTAAACGCTTAAGTACTGTTAAGATCACATACTATACAGTATGTCACCGATAAAATTTATATTCTGTTATCAGTTTCATGATTTTTCCTGTTCTAGATCACAGAGAAATATCATTTGAAATAATCTAGGATTGGAAAAGCTCATTTCCTGCCCCAGAGCTTTTGAGGTTTCTACCCCAAACAGATGAGGCTCAATTGATTAGTCATAGTTCTTTCCTGGATCTAAAAAGCTACTTCAGACGTAAACGCTACTTATGATAACCTAAGAGATCCAGATCATGATATTGGTTTGCATTTTAATCTAACTTTACAATTTAGAGGAAAACTAAAAGAAATAAATGAATAATTAAAAAGGAAAAACGGCAGCGAAGCTAGTGGAAGCATCTTTTAATTAAACAGAAGGGCATTTTGATGGAATTATGACAACCAAAGACGAACAGAAGGGTGCGGCAAATGTGTGTGTGTGTGTATATATATATATATATATATATATATATATATATATATATATATATATATACATATATATATATATATATATATATATATATATATATATATATATATATATATACATATATATATATATATATATATATATATATATATATATATATATATACATATATATATATATATATATATATATATATACATACATATATATATATATATATATATATATATATATATATATATATATATATATATATATATATATATATATATACACACACACACACACACTCCCCTGAGGAGGAAGGCTGAGACACAGGGAATTACGTACGGGTTACCATGAAACCTAAGATTTGCGCCATTCAAAACTCACTGAATACAGCACCTGCCAATATTTCCAGTTTCGTTATTTCCAACGTGGTTTCAACATAAGACAAAGTTAGAAGTCATATATGCATCCAGTGTCCTGGCAATGAACAACCTGAATTGAAATTGCATGTATAGTTAACTACGGAGAAGTCAGCAAAAGGCGCTTCAACACCGCTAAGGCTCGGCGCAATGTACAGCGCCACACCACCGCAGAGCGCGCTGCGCGCTAAAGCTCCTGTTTCAGAAGTTGCTGGGGGCGCAGAAGGCTTCATTCGGACCAAAGGGAGTAGATGAATACAAAAAAATATATATAACATAGTCCAAACAAAACGTGTCATACATGCGTCAAGGACTGCGCATCCGCTCCTGGAAACTAGAGAAAACATAGTGCGTGTTTTTATTGTAACGAAGCAGTCACACATGCAGAGTGATTAATGTTGTACGAGACAAAAACAATTCACTGGAACACAATCTAATGGTGTCAAAGTGCGTCCCAAAACGCATTTCTAGTGGATGCATCCCGATCACCCCCACCCCTTCACACACCTCAACACGCAACCTCACCCCCGTCATTCATCTGCCCCCAAGGTCCCGTACTGTCTTGCGTTAATCTCAGCCGAACATATTTTATGTCTGCGCTTGTATCGATTGCGCCTGCCAAGAGAGGCGCAAAACGACGCCCATGACTCACCTGATATGCACACAACAACATTTGCGTGAAGAATGATCAATATCTCCCAAATTATATCCATCATCAGTCCTCATCCAGGCGCATCACGCACACGATTGTGTGGGTGGGGAATGGGGCAAAACGAATGGGCAAGCGGGGGCTTTTTGGTTATCAGATGCTGAAGTTGTGTCCCGTCAGGCTGGATCCAGCTGCACACCTTCCGCCAGGTATCCTCCACACCAGACGCATAGCAGGTGATCAGATCCTCGGGACGGGAGATGGGTTTTCACAGATCAGGAAGAGAACTATTATTAGGAACTCCAGACAGAAAGATCCAAAAACAACAGATTCCTCCGCGCAGTTAGTTCATAGTAATATTCCAGCGCATCCATCCATCCGTCCGTCTGCTCATCCACCCGGAGCAGTCCTCCTCAAACATCAGCGGACATCCCGTCCTCACGACTCTTACAGGAAAAAAAAAAATCTTTGAGAGCGTTTTTTCCTCCCCCTACATGAAGGTGTGGGACAGTAGAAATAAAAGCGACAGATTTATTTTAATTACCGGATACGCTGTGGGGTCTGTCTAACACCTGAAGACGAACCCACAACTCGGCAAAAACTCGCATCCAGGTGCAAGCTTCCAGACTTCTCCGCGTCACCGGGACGTGCCAGCGTCAAGCTGAACAGTGTGGTAGCTGAACTTCCGTATGCCCGATTTCAAATTAAGAGTTTCAATTATACTAGGCAGGAATTTTACATTTTTTTAAAATGGTTTTTGGTTGTTTTTATTACGTTTTTGTTTTGGGAGGTAAACCAGGAGGAACCCCAGAGAGGTTGTCTTTAGAGTATAACTTTATAAAAACTCATTTGGACCCTCTTATATTACTACACATTTACAAGATAGTCCGTTTTAAAAGAAACTTTTTTCCCCCCCAAAGTTGGTTAGTGGTAGTCTGTGTGCGCCTTTTATTTTATTTTTACCCACAGACGCTCGGTTTCCGTTTATTCGGCGTCTAAAGTTAGTGAAAGTGATGCAGCCTCATCTTTTCAGCTCACACACACCCAACGCGTCTTGTATCCGAGCATCCCGAGTAAAAATCAGGCTCAGCGCAAAGGCAGCATGCTGAGAGGAGACCATGGAAACTGTAAATAAACGGTCAGGAGAATCCTAACTGGGTCCTACTGAGACCCAAACTGGCGTCTAAAACTAATTCAAGGGGAAAAGCAGATTATGGTTAACGCGTCCTCTCGAGAAGCAAAGTGCGTTCTTCATCGATTAACGATAAGATGATTAAGCGCTTTACCACCAAGACGTCTTGACAGTTGAGCGAGCCTCGCGCGGTTCTCGGGGCGCGCTCTCATACAACGGGGGACACAGGTGGATTGAACGCGCGCATTGCAGAGAAAAAGATGAACAAGGAAACACAAAGTGTGTCATGTTTGGGTTTGAAAAATGGTGTCGCAGTAATTAAGGTAGCGGCCTTTCGGAGATGCGTTTGATTGCAAAAGCAGCGCAGGAGGAAGCCAGTGGATCAAATGGGAACAGAAAGCTTAGCCCTCTTGACAATAGAGGACGAAGCAAGAACTCGAAATCTTGCACTGTAAAAAACAAACAAGAGTTGGATTTAACTCCCCCCAAAAAAACTTCCTCGCTCATTTGTTCGTTTTGTTAAGTAAAAAAAACCCCGCTTCAAAATGTTTACTTAAAAAGGAATATTATAATATTTACACTTTATTTGTGAAATTCAAACCAACCATTAAACCATGCATCAATTACAATAGAAAAATCAGGGTATTTTAATTGTTGTTTTTAAAAGTAAACTGAACAAGTTATGTGCACATTTCACAGTTTATGGAAAATAGAATAAGTACAGTATTTGAAATTGTCCTGAAATCTAACTACTGGGTTTCCATGTTTCCATGTAAAACCTGCATAGCGTGTCTTGATTTCTATCTCCAACAGTCAGTTGGCAACGTATGATGACTTTAAATGTCCGTGCACCTATAAACCCCTGCGTTTACTCTGGAAGAACAGGGAAATTGGTTCTCTATGCAAGGATTGCAAGAGAAAAGGACAACCCTGGTAGGAGAGTTCTGGCAGCTTGTTCCTCACACATCATTTTAGCACAACTATTTTCATGAGATGTCAGATAAGTATTGCGTGATTACTAAACAAACATGTGCTGCCGTGGAAGGGCTCTATTAGGACTTCCCTCGAGATCTGCACTTTACGTTCTGGCCCAAGCAAACGTTCAACCTCGAGTAAAGAAAAAACAAAAAGAACAAATCTGTTCTTGGAGTACATGCAGTATATCCTCCGCTAAAAGACCCTCCATGGTTAAAAAACACCAAAAAAAAAAAAAGGATCACCTATAAATAACCTCTTCAACCCACACATAGAAATGGATCCTTTATATTTGCTTCTTAAGAATTTGCCTCCCATTTAGTTCACTTTACATTTAACAGATATCAATTGGCAAAATTTCTTGAAATTCTTTAGTTGCATCAGTTACAAATCGTATCTGTATCCCTCATTGGTGTTAATTTCCAACTTGAATGCTACCAAGACAGGTGTGAGCTATGTACTAAACTGCTGGGCCTGTTCTTAAAGAAAAGAGGCAAACATTTCTTGCCGTCAAAGGTAATATACATAGGATGTTACAATAAAGCAGAACACAGAATTGTATAGAGGTTAATGTCAGGCTTTCCGATGCGTCTGCATAGAGTTGGGTCTATGATGATGAAAGCAGGATTTAAAAGCCTTTGAAAGTCGTTATTCAGCAGAATCCAGCTCACTTAGACACCTGACAACACAAAACATCCTCAGCCCTTTTTCCATCTCTTCCATCTAATATTTCATTTTTTAAGTCTACATGTGTAACTGACTGTTGAAATAGAGGTAATATTGTTATTCATGGAAATGTGCTCCACTGAAATCTGTAAATAATTCAAACATAAGATCCCCTGGTTTAATTGAGCCCAGCATTGACATGGCACCAATGCATGGGTTTATTAAATATCCAACACAAAAGGTATTAATGAGGCAGTCTTGAACGATCTATAACAAGTTAACGTTCTGCTAATTTGTTATATTACTGATCAAATTCAGACCCCAGGTATCCTAACGTAATGTCAGATTATTCTGATACCAATCTTACTCTAAAGAAAAGCGAGAGCTGGAAAAAGAATTTAGTTTCCTAAAACACTTTCACCTCCTTCAGCTTCACAGCAGCAGAACAACAAAGAGGATCCAACCTGAAATATGGAACCATGTCACTCATTCCTCCTCGCAGGAACACAGATGGACAGCCAGCAAACACTACGTCTCTTCTGCACAGCTGGGGAATTTCGGCGCGGTTCTTTGAAATGGCCTCGGCATTGACTCAGAGATAGCACACACTGTCATTCTCTCTCAGCACATGCGTTAGGCAGGTTCAGCTTTCTGGGTCAAAGTGTGGCAGGTTTCAGTGTGACCCAACTGGCAGGTTCTCAACAGTAAAAAGGATGCAGACAGAGTCTCTACAGGGTTTAAAACGACCAGGGGACCATGTGATGCTGACAAGAAGCATTTCCAAAAGCAGTTGAACAAAGAATATCTAAAATCTCCAAGCCAGTCTAAGAACCCCCCCATTAAAATAGCTTTCATTATATGGACATGGTCTAAAAGAACAATGACATTTCTGACATGTTTCAGCAGAAGCCATCCTTTAGGAGCCAATTATCATCCATTTTAAATAGTTTATTAGCATGTTCTCCACCTGTAGTTAGTCCTCCATCAACAGGACTCCACCCCTAAACATCTGACACCTGAGCATTCTGTCAGCGAAAGGCTCCTCTCAGTCTAAGGCCAGGTCAAAAAAGCTAAAATCAGAAGGAAAAAAAAGTAGATACACCCCCCCCACACACACACACAAAAACCAACAAATAAAAACCCTAAAAGATTCAAATCTTTGTAGAAGCCTAAAATGTTTTTGCTTTGTAATGTCAAGATCTAGAAGGCTTCAATTTGCTAACATTTTCTTTGCCTGTCCTTGTAAATGACACAGGAATACAGATAATCTCAAAGGTTTTTAATAAAGATAGGTCGTGGTTATTGTTAATACAATTAACAATACAATTAAGTCCTTGTGTGGGAAGACACCTGGGCATAATGGGTATGGGTACTGGTTTAGGCATCCATGAGGATGGAATAAAGTGTGAGACAAGTATTGCATCACTCAAGGCCTGGTTCACAAGGCAGGATTTTTAGTCAGATTTTGCCCTGATTATCGGGATGGCACTTAAGATAATCCTAACATATATCCCTGCCGTGTGTGCTGTGTTCAATACCCTCTGGTCTGCTCAGAAGGACGTTGGGACTGCTCCGATCACAAATCGGGGATATTCAACATGTTGGATTGTCTTGGCTGGATATCACAGTGTGTATGGTGTGTTGCGAGGACAAACAATCATGCAGCCTGTTGAATGTGAGGTGTAGCCAATCAGAAATCAGAAATGACATGCAGTGATATTCTTTGGAAGCGTCTATCGTTATTTTGAACACAGTCCACAAATGCATAGAAACAGAGGTCAGTAAGAGGAAAGTGTGTAACGTTTCCCAGTGAAAAAACAAAAACAATAATTCACTTCCGTGTCTTTGTATAGCAAGTATAGCCCTTCTCCTGCTGTGTCCACTCCTTTATCCAACACCAGGATTTCAATTGTTTTCTTTAACTAGTCCACAAACTATTGCAAATGCCTCATCCTCAGCAATCCATATTTATTTACTCCTTTGACTTTAGTCAGATTTTATATCATAACATTTTGTGAGATTTCCTATCTGAGCTTGGAATGTTGGTGAGTAATGTCGGTTCGTGTATGGTGTCTCATCATTGCCATGTGGCAGCGCACCACAAACTCTAGGACATAAACAGGAATATCCTTTTGTTTTTTTACAGCCGTGTGTGCGATTGAAACTCTTTCAACAACTTTAAAATCCTTCCGTATGAACCAGGCCTTAGATGATATTCCAGTTGTTTTCTGTTTGACTTTAATTTGCCTCTGAACTGTGAGATGGAAAAAAATACAGCGCTGGCTGAGTGTTAAGTCTTTGTAATCAGTTCTGTCTGTCCTGATCTCTGGCTTTTTGTTACCATGCTATATTTTCTGAAATTATGATTTTTTTCATTAGATTCAGCTTCAAAATAAGGTTGTGTGTAAGCTTCCATCATTATCTTTAAAGATGGTAAGGTCTAAAATGTGACTTTTTTCCCTTACTAAAAGCAAGGGCCAGCTTTATGTATTTGCATGTACTTGCATGGTTCATCACTCGGCCCAATGTCCCTTTTTACTGTTAACTGTGTGTGTGCATGGGAGTTGGGTTTGGGGGGGAGGGGGGTATAACTGTGACCATGCTTTTAAATCTGTGGGGGAGGGAAGGGAAGGTGGTTTTATGTGGGGTCATTTTAATCTGTAAAGCACTTTGTGATGCAACTTCTTGTATGAAAAGCGCTTTATAAATAATGTTTGATTTGATTATTTACAGTACTTTTTTTTTTTAAAAGCACCTGACCTGTACCCACTAAATATAAATCCCCAATACATCTTCCCCACCAGAAAACCTGTCTCACGAACATTATTGATTTTTTATAATTGTTAAAACAGAAAAATCTTTGTCCCATGTGCCTAAATATAGACCTGCAAATGAGGGGTTGTAACAAGCTCCCACTGCACATCATTTTATCTGTTGAAACATCTTGTCTTGAACAAAGAAATATTGATCACTTAAAGACCCACTGTCAGTGTTAAAAAAAATCCTTTGGAGGCATACTATAGTCAAAATGTCAATAAAGTCTAAATGCAGTCAAACCTTGTCCAGTTCTTTGTTATCCCACAATGAGTCAACATTTAATGTGGCTAAAACTATCTGTTAACACTGTCAATTTTTTTATCTTGTTTAAAACATCAGCAGTATTTTCAACACATGCAGGTTAGGAGGGCAATAAAGGCTTGGTGAGAGGATCGCCATATTTTTTATACTGGCTCTAATTTTTATCTGGCAGATTCTGAGCTCATTAATTTGTCTTATAAGGGTTGTTAAAATAACGTGATACGTTTTTGATTGTATGACATTTTAAATCTTGCAATGTTTAAAATCCAATTGTTATCTTTAGATTAATTAAACATTTTGTTGAATTTGCTTGTCAAAGTCTACATCATTAAGTTGTAAATAGGCCTCCTTCATATTAGCATCTCTGCCCCAGACCAGCAGTTAAAGCCATCCTGATCACTTTGAACTCTGCCTCAATGGTCCATTCTTGATTGGTTGCTGGGTGAAGATTGTACATTAAACCTACTGTCAGACCCGATTTAAGATTTAGACCAAGCAAAATTGCCTGATCCAATAGTGGTCTAAGAGCAGATATTTAAAAAAAATGTAAGAACATCATAAAAGTGTGTAAAATATGCAGAAATTAAAGAAAGGATAAAACAAAACTTCAAACATGGCTTCATTTGATTTAGTAGGAATGAATTGCAGTCATTTTCCTGTGGTGCACTTCCACTAATTGTATAAGTAGAAATAATGACATTTTTGTTCATTTTAAAGCACATATTGGAGGGTATGATTAAGAAATTTGATATGAATAAGAAATATGACTGCAGCTGCTTTTATTTTTGATTTTAATCTATTTTCTCTTGTCTTGTTACACATTTTGGTATTGGTAACAATATTTTTGTAATTTACTGTGAATCAGTTTGGTTGCCTTTGTGATTGCGTAAAGTGCTATATAAATAAACATTGATCAGTTTGTTGATTGAATGGTTAACTGGGCATTTGTATGTCTGATTATGTTCCTCAACAAGTAAAGCTAGTGTATCAGTAACAGACTTCCTGGGTTTTAGTCGAGCTCATTCTACTTTTTTTTTTTTCCTCCCCCCATACTCAATACATAAATCTAATTTTAGATGTCTAATAAATTTATAAAATATAAAAAATATATATATATATATATATATATATCACTTTAGACACTTTAGACAAATTTTATTCCCATGCCTCTGGATCGTTTAGATAATAGATGTATATTTGGGAACTACAAAATAAAGCTCACTGAGTAGCCTCCTGATTACGTCTAGTTGCGAGGCAGCATTTCTAATAACTAATCTGTACCACCCTATTATTTATATTATAAACTGATCAATGGCCCAATTTTTTTTAGATATTGTATGTCAAAGTTCCACAACAGCCTCTAAATTCCTCACAGTCAATATATTCGTTTCAAATACAGCACAGGGCACAAGAATGAGTGTGCACAGTTTTTAGTTCAAAAGGATTTTCTCACATTTTTCTCTAAAATATACAGTTGCTGAACCAAACTGTGTTGCACCTTGCCCTGCCAAAGTAATAAAAAAATCCCTACAATACAATGGAAAACCAGAAAACTTTAGTAGATTTAATTTGATCCACCATTAGTCTAAAAGGTTAAGGTAGAACGATAAATTGGCCTTACAGACACAAGAAAACCCCAGGGAGGGATGCTTTTTGTCTGACAGGAGCAAGGCTTGCACACAAGCACCTACTTGAAAGTAGTGGCACAAGAAAGGCAATCAAAATTCAGCAAAAAGTCATCCCAGCAGAAACATAATTATTGGAAAAATCAAACCATTTTCCCATGGCTCACACTCCTGAAAACCTCAGGATTATCCCTTTAAAGTGTTGCCATGTTTCAGAGGTATAAAAACTTAATACTGTGATTTTCCTCCATTTATACCACTCAGCTTATTGCTCATGTGATGCTCAAAGTCAGAAAACCGGGCAGGAGGTAGAGAATGATGGGCGATCAATATCATACACAGCTTGTTTTTTTTGTTTTTTTCTTCAAGTGGTTCTTTTCCCTGTCCCTTTAGACCACAATGCTTTTATCCATCAAGTCTCCATCCGGTGTCTTTCATGCAATGTGTGACTTCTCAGAATAAAGCTGCTTCATTCAAAAAGAACATTTTCAAAGTGGTTTTCTCTTGGAAGGATGGATTCAAGCATTATTCAGTCAGTATTTTGGTAATAAAACTGTAAAATTGCAGCTCTCACCTTTATTCTGTTCACTTTCCAAATTACATTCCTCCTTTGACTCATTCTCACTCTCAGACTCATTGGGGTTTTCATGCATGTATTCAGAAATGGTCCATCATAATCATCTTCGATGGTTTTTAGAGGTGTCAAAAACAACAAATAATTTATTAAAAGCATGCATTTGTTCCAAAGCTTTACTTGGAGGAAGAGGTTGTTGGAACCATCTGTGGCCTTAAAATATTAAACTTTCTTCTTGAGCTTTTAGAGACAAAAATTATATCTAAATCAACTAAGTAGGTTGAAAGTACTAAGATTATTTTTATCAACACCAAAAGTCTGCACAATGGAACGCTAGTTTCAAAAAATTACAACTGCATGTGACAGATACATTTAACATTTTTCTTTCAAATGTTTAAGTGGCAGAACATCAGATACAATATTTTTACATTGTTTCTGCTAAATAGCAAATACAAAAATGTATGTTGTAGCTTGTGATGAAAAATGAGGAAGGTAGCAAATAAAGGAACTTCCTCTTTAACTGCATGGTGACATTGTAACAAAACAGTGCCTAAATCGAGATACAAACATGCATCATCAAATCCATCCAGCTATTTTTTTATACCAACCTGCCCTGTTCAGGCTCACCGATGCTTATCTCCATCAGTCTGCAGGGCATTCCCCAGACAGGTTGCAAGTCAAAACAAGCTTTCATGCACAGAGTCATTATTAGGGGCAGTCTTGAGGTTTCCCCCAGGGTTCTTACACATGTTTTTATGAAAAGATTTTTCAAGATTCAAAATTGCAGAGCTTCTCGTTTTTTCATGTTAAATACAAAACACAAAAATGAAACAAGAACTCATAGCAGATATTTCTTGTTAAAATCTACGATGAAAAACTGATTGAAGAAAAGATAAACAGAAGAACCCAACAATGGAAGAAAGGTATGACACCAGGACGGATTGGAATGAGGGACGCAATGATCAAAAGTTGGAGGGGAAGGCACATTGAAGGAAGAGAGGCAAGATTCAAGAACCATCAAGGAAGAGCCAATTAAATGAAGGAAGAAAGGATTCAAGGAAATAAGAAATTAAGACACACGCAAGGTAGAGAGGATAGACATAAGGAAGGAACGATAAAACACATAACGGGAGGTAGGACAAAGAAAAGGAAAAAAAAATACATGAGGAAAAAACACTAAGAAAGAGATTGAAGAACACCATGAGACAAGAGAAATGGGAGACAAGCAATAGAAGAAATATAGAAAGGACACAAGAAATGATTGGAGCAAGGACACCAGCTGGAAAGGAAGGACACGAGGAAGGAATGAAGGCAGGACATAATGAACAATGGAAGGACCTAGGGGAACTTAAGTAGAATGAACAATAATGAATGAAGACAATTCAATAGGGAAGGAAGTCTGGAAATAAAACAATTTTTCCATCCTCTTCGATTCTTTTTCAATACTAACCCGCACCTGTTGAATATTGAATACCATTTTGTTCTAGTCTTTTCCACACTGTGTAGAAAGTCTCTCTCCCACCTGCTTTTAAGGGATAGTCCATTCCTTAGTGAAATTTAGTCTGTTGCCATATTCCTGAGAATTAGATAAGTTAGAAAAAGCATTTTGTTACCAGCCCAGTCATTATCCTAATCTGGCAGCATTCTGTTGGTTTTAGCTTAGCACAAACACTGCTGTGTTCTTCAGACGCAGTACCATCTCTCTGGTAGAATTTTGCATTTATTTCTTCATATTCCTCTGGTGTGAAATGCTCCTCGCAGACCAGATATTGATTAATTTTATCCACAGTTGCTGTCGGTGGATTTCCAGGGCAGCAAGCCATTGTCTTCATTCCACATTAGACAGTCCCTCCAGGATTTCGTGATGTTGCGATCACAACTATTAACGCAAATTCAGCCAATCCCTAGAAATTCTGCACGTCTTGCAATTTTATCCAATTATCGCAAATTGAACGCATGTTTGACCAATTGCATTTCTCTTTCTCCTCATCTTATATCTTAGGCCACAACAAAAATCACTGCCAAAGACCATGCCATAGGCTACAGTTTCCTCATTCTCTACATAAAAGGTGGAGGTAAATTGTTTTGTACCTCATGCAATATTGTGGTCCAACACGAACAGAGGACCCCACCTCTCGCCCTTTGAAAGCTGGAAATAGGCACCAGCCCCCCTGCAACCCTATAGGAATGACGGGTACAGAAAATGGATGGATGGAACACCAACAGAGGTTATCAACAGACTGCAAAACAACATTTTGAGAGATTACAATACACATAATTCCCTGACCACTTGTTGCAGATGCCCAGACATTTTAAACTTTACGCATCAATTACAGTTTTTAAAACAATAATAAAGATTCCCATGAGAGGATTTGAGCGTCGTCTCAGACTTGGACATTGTACTCCATTCATCTTGCTATCTGGGATCTGACAGTGCATAAGTGACCGGTGTAGCTGATCCCAGAAGCACTCCAAAGAGCCCAGCGCTTGTCAGTCTCCAAGTTTGGCAGCAGAGCGCTGATTCGTCCTCCAGAACATCAAATTGTGAGACTTAAAATACGAACAGGTAAACTGTTCGTATTTTAAGTGCGATCGTTTAATTTTAAATATAGTTACTGGGGCCACAGTCAGTGATTGTTGCCGCAGTGGGGATAAACGTTGCATGCTTTCATCTGGTTTATGTGATGGCACGATGTGGATTCTCTGTTCAGCTTATTCAGTTCAAATATGAATTCAGATTAATAAAAATAAATACTATAATATAAAAATTGGTGGGTAAAAATAATTATGGGATTTTTTTTCCCACCCTGTCGGTGAAAAAGACAATGAGCCTTAAATCAGCTTACAGTATTTTTTGCTAGTTTTTCTACTTATTTATTCCTTTATCATTTAATTTTGTATATGGATGAATAGATTTTTAAAGACAGTTTTCATGTGATGTGGTGAAAAATAAAGGTAAAATATATAAAAACAACAATAAGAACATTGCAACTTTTGTTGCAACTTTTCATCATCACGCATTTTAGGCTGCAACAATCACAACAGACTGCTGCCAGATTAGCAGAATGACTGGGCTGATAATAAATGTTAATTTCTCACTTATCCAACTCTGTGGAATATGGCAACAGACTAAAGTTCACTTAGGGGTGGAATATCCCTTTAAAGAAAAATAGCATTTAGAAAACATGTCAAGTGACATCACCGGTTTCATAATTTCAGGTCATATACCGGTACATTGACAGTATGACACTTGCAATGTACATTTATCGTGAGGACAGAAACATATGGCATAATGCCCAAATACAGACACTAGTTATTCAAATATAAAGGAGAATACAGTGAAACTGGCTCTTTTCTTAAGTGCAATTAACTTATCGGCTGACACAGCACAAAGCAGGGAGAGATGTAATTATCATTTTCTTCCTTACACAGGCCAGGTCAGATAATGTAAATTTTTGCAAAAAAACAACAACAAAAACAAATTCTAAGTGACCTCTAAAGAGTCAGATGCAAATTAGAGAGCAGCCTGTACTCTGTGAGGCAGGAAAGACAAATAAAGATGCATCTTCAGACAGGGCAAGACACAGTGACAGAGGAATGCTGGAAATAAGACATTACAGTTCACTTCTTTTCTTGGCATTCTCCTCTTGCCCAGAATCCTACATGCAATTAAAAGTTTGAAGAGTTTCCTAATTCCTTCTCCCGACTTCATTCCAGATACTAGGGGGCAGACAGATGTTAGGATCCACTCCAGTATGAGCAAGAGTGTATCCTCGCTTGAAATGATTCAGTTAAAATTGTGATCTCTTTAAACTCTTGGAAACATTTGGCTGTGCCTTACAGGCTGTAGTACAGCTAAACAATTTAATGTTTAGAGGAATTAGGTGGATGGAGACCAAGTATATCAGAGTGTAGGCAGGTACTTGCATCACAAAAAATATTGGTGGTGTGAGGTGGCCATTGCATTTTTGAAGCCTCTTAAAACGGTAAAGTTTTCCAATATTTAACTGAAAACATCTTCAAAGTCAAATCCATATTGAGTGATGAGCAATGTGGTCAGACAGCGCCCTCTGACAAATGGTGGAGCTTGAAGTTAAGACCCAACAAGAATGATTTTGACCATTTTAAGCACTTCCAGCTCAGTGATGTGTTTAGCAGTTATTTTATTTGTAAAAAGCTTGCACTTCCAGAACTGGCACCAGGGGGCACAAGTAGCAATACGAGTATTGTCAGTCATTCAGAAAAGTTAATTTCATACTCCGCCCCATAAACAAAATAATTCTGGGCAAAACATACCATTTAGCAGTGAGTTGCAAGAAGCAAATTAAACAACAGTTTAAATAGCCTAATTATACTGAATTCTCTAAATGTGACATTTTTAAATGACTGTTGCAGTTATAAACTATTTAAACCCCTTCATGACATGCATTTAAAGTTCTTTGTAGAGAACTCCTTTGTTGTTATAACCTGCTGCAAACAGCCGCCTTGCTTCTGTCAGCACCCCTGAGGAAACTTAACCCACTCCTCAAAGGCAAAGGCCTCCAGTTCAGTAATTATCTTATGTTTGTGTGCGGCAGCAGCCTTTATTTTTTAAATATAACCACATGTTTTTAATCAAGTTAAAGTCAGGCAGCTATGATGACCAGTACATTATCTCCCGGGACTTTTGTGACCAAACTATTGTTGACTTTGAGATATGCTTGGGATCATTGTCCTGTTGGAAATTCCAATGATGCCCAAATCTCAGCCTCCTCACAGATGGCATGAACTTCTTGTTCATGGATTGGCTATATTTGATTGAATCCATTTTGTATTCCACAACCTGCACATTTAGAGGAAGTGAACCAGCCCCAGAACATCCCTATACCAAAATTAACTCACTTTTTTGGGTAGGTTTAGATGTACAGAGAATTAAATGGCAAAATTAGTGAAAGGTTACATTATTTTACAATTGGATGAAAGCTTTTAGTCCAGATGCTTAGGTGAGAAATCTTACACATATTAGGGTTAAGTTTTAAAGCAGACAAAGACAGTTATTCATGTAGAGTAAAACATAGAGTATAAAAATTCCTTGCAAAGACAGGGATACAAAGATGTGTAACAACCTAATCACACAACATTGTTATGAGAAAGCAAAAGCACAGCAATCCAGCTAACAAGTTGACCGTTAAATTCAATAACTGGCTGGTATCACTTTCTTACTGAAAGTCAGAGTCAGTGTGGGTCAGAGAGTACACCTCCAGTGTCATCACACTCAGCACAAACTCCCTTCATGGTTGTGTCTTGAGGTTTCTGCTTTTTTAACCTGATGAGAAATGACTGTGTCCCCAAGGCTGCCACCTTTTTTAAATAAAGATTGTGGAATCAACAGTGGTAGGCCCAAATGGGAATGACAACGACCAGGCTTTCAGCGAGGAGGTAGAACAGCTCGTGATTAAATGTGGTCAAAATTGAAGCGATGAGGATCAGTCAAGTTATGCATCAGTTCCCCTCAACAGCATGGGTCAGCAGCACCAAGCTTATTGGGTTGCACATTACTGTCATCCTCACTGAGGGCTGGACACTATGTCCTAAAACAAATCTCAATATGCTACATTATGCTTTAGCATAATATTATATATATATATATATATATATATAAACAGTATTTCAGATTACTCAATCACAATATTGCTGTTCTGCCCTGTACCACAATTGTAAAAAGAGACTAACCCTAAAGAGACATCCCAAAGGTTTAAAAACAGCAAGCCTCACATAAGTAGTTCCACATACTTCAACAGTAGACATGACTTAACCAGTCTGATTCCAATGGAGCAGAGAAGTTGCACATTGGGCTGCTCCCTTTAAAACAGATTAGCACTGACCAATACTTCTGATCAATAATTCGACCAAACAGATAGAGACCAATGACAGCTGACTCTAAATAGTGTTTTTGGTAAAGATATATATATATATATATATATATATATATATATATATATATATTTGCATAGCACCATTCATACTGAGTCAAAGTGCTTTACAGGAATAACAAAGCAACAGAGCTAAACTAACACAGATACATGGAAAACACAATGATGTTTGTCATCCAACACATTTTCCAGTTCATTCCGTCATGATAAAACTGGTTACCAACTCTCCTCCTTTTTTATGGATCAAAGTATGTTGATCTCCCACTCTTTACGTAGAGGGGCCAAGCAATAATAAACGTAACAAAACAAACAAAGTAGTTAATAGTAGTTGGAAGCCAGCCACCTTAGCTATAAACTTTTGATGCTTACCCATCCTATGGAGGGTATCAATGATGGTCTTCTGGCCAGTTGTCAAGTCTGCAGTCTTCACCATATTGAACCTAACTGAGACAATTGAACCAAAGTGAAGTAATTTGACACCTGGGAAAACCTGTGGAGGTGCTTTGAGTTTAGTAGATGAGTAGTGTGTGACACTCAGTTTAAAACATTCATACCCTGTAAAATTTGAGTTGATTTCTTCACAGTGGCACTTTGGTACTTTCACGTTTTGAAAGTACCATATTTTGAAGGATGTTATGTGATCCTAATTGCTTTCTTGTTTACTGAGAAGTAATTGGTGATTTCTTAACTTTCTTCAAATTTTTTAAATTCCTGTTTTCATGGGTTTTATGAGCTGGAAGCCCAAATTATGTACAAATAAACAACTAAATACTTGAAATCGTTTAAGTTCTGGCCCCTGAATCTATAATCTATGGCATTTTAACGTTTTGAATGGAATTATGGAAAATAAATAAACTTTTCCATGATATTCTGATTTATATATATATATATATATATATATATATATATATATATATATATATATATATATATATATATATATATATATATATATATATATATATATATATATAGCCTGAATTTTCTCACCCACAACCCGCCCACATTAATTACACTTCAGGCCGAATCTGTGAATTTTTATTTTTCCACGGCTGATCCACACGCTTGTACTGTATGTTAGAAATGTAGTGTATATGCTACAAATTATTATTTCTAGCCAACAGCCTAATTATGGTTTTAAGAGCCATTTAATAAACAACTGAAAACAGATAGGCCTATAGCTTTCAAATTTTGATTGAATAAAGATATGATTTTTAACACCTGTTAATACACTGCAGTGCATGTTGTAATGGAGCGTCAATCGGATGAATATATAGCCGATATTTTAATTCATATTTATTGTCCCCAGCAATCTTCAAACCAGACTCAAGTTTATGGTTTTTGTCCCTGGCAATTTTAAAAACAAACTGACGCCCTGACACTTGAAAATAAATTTTTTGGAAAGGGCACTTGAGCCATTTTTCGGCCTCTTGTTTTAAAATTCACATGCAACAATGGATTGTGGGTAATACCCTTTGCTGAAGTCCTGCGGGCTTCGGCAAAGTGCGCAGCAAGGGCGCAAAAGAAGCGGGGCCAAGGTCCCCTACGCACTTGCACCCCTCGAAAGGAATGTGGAATTGAGGGGCACAAGGGTGGAAGTGTAAGTATTGGCACAGGGCCAAAGTCATTTGTTTCCCCATTTACCATCTGTGATAGAATGTTTAACATTGTCTTGATGTCCTTTTAACCCTCAGGCTAAGTCTAACTGTAATATGTTAATGAAAATATTGGCTGAGGTGTGTACCATGAAATCTGTTTTTCTTTCTTCCATTATCAGACTGTGCCATTTTATTCTCACTTTGATGGACACGTTGGATTCCCGAGAGGCCTGAGAAAAGCTGCCTGCTTGCAGCTGCAACATGACTGTCATTACAAGAGAAAAAACAAAACTCAGGCTGAATAATGATGAGATGTGTCCATCTTTAAACAGGGATATTCTGAATGAATCATAATTAACTCAAATCAAATCATTTTTTTCTTTCTTTCGTCTGTGCTGCTAATCTCTCTCCCTTTGCCTACTATTTTCCATCTGTTTCTGATAAGGCAAAGTCATTGAAGAAAAATAAAATCATTTGGTTGCCCTTAATGTGTTTTGATTTTCCCATTAGCAACCCAGTCATTCTTCCTCACATAGATGTGAGCATAATTAGTGTCTTTCATCTGCATAAATTTGGTTTCTGAACCACAAGAGCACCAAGCAGGCCTGCAAATGCCGCCGTATCGTCAAATAGTTGACTCTACAATGAAAGTCAAACTGCTAAAAATCTAGGAGGGTTCTTTCTTACTTTTGTTCAGAGACCCACCTGCACAGACAATTTGGTAATTAACTTGATATTTACAGTAACCACAATATTGCATACATAAATCAAACCAAGTCAGGTTTATCTAATTTAACTACTTCACAGACAAACCATACTTTCTGTTAGATAAAAGTTTGGGTTTCAGTGTGCTTAGCCTGTGATGCATCACCAGTAACAGTAGATTGTCAAATTTGTGCCTGCTGTTAGGACAAAGGGCATACATTCCCCACATTTTTTGTCTGCTTTTTACAGAGAAACAGTGTGTGGTTATCTTTATTTTAGTTGTACCGTGACTGACCTGATGAAATTAATGTGTGGACTTGGTGATGTGGTGTGACAAGGTGTAGACCTAAGTCTTTAGTAGTCCTAACACATCTTTTTAAAAGAAACCCCCTCACTAAATAAAACAGCAGAAAGTCAAAATAGGGATGTTTTATCTTCTTTTTAAATAGAACCTGATCTGAAAATCTAAGATTTAGCTCAGTGAATTACTGAATGTGTCTGAGGTGTCAAAACCTTTTCCATGAAGTAGAGTAAAGGTGTAAGGGGTCACTGAGGATGTTTCTGGCTTACTTAATGCAGTGCTTAGGTCCCAATGATCCCAGTGATAATTTCTTGTTCCATCCATTCCAGTTTACACAGCGGTGTCCCCACAATCCAGAGACGAGGCTGTCAAAAATGCTCTGTGTGGTGTTTGTGTAAAATGCAGTGAGCCTTTGAAGGCTGTAAGGCTGTCTTCATCATACAAAGAAAATACAGGTGCCCGCTGTGCCCTGTTGATCGGCAAAACAACATCATCAGAGGATACGGCTGGGCAATCTCTGTATATTGAGTTTTATTCCATCTGAAATATCTGAAATAACAATGTCGGCAATATACTTATAAATGTCCAAAGCAAGTTTCATCTGTCTGGATTCTGGATGTAAGTAGTTTGGGATTTCCTTTTACCTAATGCTCCTCACTTGGGCATGGCTTCCTCATTCTTTGCATGACCATCGGGCAACGTCAAAGGACTTAACTCCAAAAGAACAAAATCAACAATAACAAAAAAAAAAAAAACAGTTTTAAACCACAAAGACTATTTTGTGGAGTCATCCTGGGGGAGACCTGTCCGCTCAATACCATCGAAATGACTCAGATTTGGTTGAAAAAAATTCTGTGTGGCTGGAAAAATCTCAGGAGTGTGCAGAACATACTTTATAAGATTAAAAAATATTAAACCACGGTTGCCAGTTTAATGACTTTATTGATATATTTAAAAACTTTTCAGATCCGTTCAAAGTCTCTTTTTCTCAAACATCTTCAGACAACATCAGCAGACTACAAGTCCAATCTTCCAGCTACTATTAACTATTTTGTTTGTTTTGTTAGGTTTAATTGTTTAAGTTATGGGCCCTGTTCAGAGAGTGCTATGTAAAAGCATACCAATGGAAAGTGTGGTGGAAGGGCAAAATGTTGCAGGAGAAGATGCACCAGCAGAAGAGCTGACTGTGTGCTTCAGCGGATTATCAAACAGAAAAGATTCACCACATTCAGAAGCATCCGGGAGATGGACTACAACTGTCGAGTTCCTTGGGTCAAACCACTTCTGAGCTTGAGCCAACGTAGGAGGCGTCTCAACTTGGCCAAGGAGAAGAAGGTCAGGACTGTTGGCCAGTGGTCCAAGGTCCTCATTTCTGATTAAAGTAAAATTGTGCCTTTCATTTGGGAATCAAAGTCCAAGGGTTTGGAGGAAGACAGGTGAGAAACAGAACCCAAGCTGCTTGAGGTCCAGTGTGAAATGTCCACAGTCAGTCCTGATTTGGGGTGCAATGTCCGGTGCAGGTGTTGGTAAACTCTGCTTCTTAAATCCAAGGTCACCGCATCAGTCTACCAGAATGTTATAGAGCACTTCTCTGCTGAGGATCTGTATGGAGATACAGATTTCATCTTCTAGCAGGACCTGGCCCCTGCCCATACCGCCAGCAGCACCAAAACCTGGTTTGATGTCCATGCCATCACAGTGCTTGACTGGCCAGTCAACTTGCAGGACCTAGACCCCATTGCGACTCTATGGGGAATTATCAAGAGGAAAATTAGGGTCACCAGACCCAAAAACAAAGAAGAGCTGACAGCAAGCATCAAGGAAATCTTGGCTTCCATATCTCCCAGTCAATGCCACAGGCTGATTGCTTCAATGCCACAGCACATCGAGGCAGTGATTAAGGCAAAGGGATTCCCTACCAAGTATTGAAGATGGCCATATCGTTTTGAAAGTACCATATTTTGATTGATGTTATGTGATCCTAATTGCTTTCTTTTTTTCAAAACTACAAAGGTACTAAATGGGGAAAGGGCATGGTAAAAATGCTCATCTGGTTGTTTGTCTCTTTCTTTGACTCTAATGCAGACATCAAATACAATCCACTTAAAGAAAACTTTAAACAGTTTTTTTGAAAACTAAAGAAAATGTATGTCTCTTTTGATCTTTGTGTTCTTCAGATGGCGGTTCAGAGAGGGGTTCCTAAAGACAGTGGGTTGGTTAGGTAATGTACAACTGATCAAAAGCTTACTTTTACAGTAGATGCCGATTTGTATGATGTTCTGTTTTTTGGTAATTTGAATAAAATGTATTCTCTTTTCCTTGAAGAATCTATTTTTTGTTTGTCTACAGTGTTTGAGTTTGGTATGTGTCACGCTGCCCTATTCCTGCCTCATTGTCTTCACCTGTCTGTCTCATCAACCACACCTGATCCTACTCACCTCCTGCCTTTAAGACCCATCACTTCCTTTCACTCCGGGCCGGATCATTAGTAATTGTCTATCTCCATGGTGTGTTGTCTTCCTGCTGTCTTCCGTCCCTGCCCGATGTCCAGTATCTCCGTTCCTGCCGTCTTCACCACCGTCATCACCACCTCCTCCTGTAATAAACATCCTGCACCTTCCTTCAGCGAGTGCGTTTGGGTCCATACTCCACACACCTCCTGACAGTATGTTTGCAACTAGTATTACAGAGCAGCTTGTTGCAGCTTCTATCACTTCAGTTTTTTTCTTGCCTGAAACACTTAGTTCAGATATTAAACTTGAATCAGTGTCAGATCCTTTTCCAATTGAGCTTTTTGAGATTTGTAATTTTGTTTCATAAGTTTGTTTTGTGTGCCTGAATCCTCTCTACACCTTGGCTTTACTACACAACATTGAGAGTCAGAAGATATCCCAGTTAAGCATTTTTTTTTAAATCTCTCTTTCCCTTAATGTTGATCACACACTTTTGCATGTAAAACCTTCAGTATGTTCAGGAGATGTAAGACCGGAGATAAAGCGGTTGTCTGCCAATTGGAAGGTCAGTGGTTTAATATTGAGTTTCTACACTCCATATGTCAAAGTATCCTTGGGCAACACACTGAACCCCATCTTGCGTCCAATCAGTTCAATGGCGTGTGAAGTGGTGCAAGCACTATATAGCCTGGAAGAGTTTACAGACAAAGAAGTGATATGGATGTGTGTGTGATAGAATAAATGTAGCTTGTACTGTAAAGTAGTTTGAGCGGAAAACAAGATTAGAAAAGAAGTCCATTTAGATAGCTGTCCACCTTACAACTTAATAGTTAGCAAGAGGTTTTAGAACTGTTGTCTTGGAGAACTCTTACTGCCACTTACAAAAGAGAGTCAAAAGAGAGTAAAATGTAATAATAAATAATGCTTGTCATTATTCAAATCTGTGGTAAATCTGTGGATCCTTGCTCAAGTATTTTATTTTTATATTTTCAAAGCAGTACTGTATCTCTAATTCATCTGCACGGATTCTATTGAGTCATGGAATGCAGTCAGACAGTACCTATGTGAAGGGGGGTCATAAAATTTAAAGTTGCCATATAATACCATTCAGTCGACAAGAACCTGGAATTATGACTGTATCTCTACATTATAAGATTGACAGGCAAAGTTTAGAGTACAATGAATTTGGAAATAATCAAAAAGGTTGAAAGTCATACAAACACAGGTTACTATTACAGAAATATGGCCTTACTACTTTAAACCTGGATGAAGTCTTGATTTTACAAATTCAGTCATGCAGTTAGCATTGAGATGTCCTTTTTCGAAGAATGAAACTGGACTGGCACATTTAGGAAACCAGTGTCTTTATATGGTATGCCTAGACAGGACACATGGAAAAAAAAAATTTAAGTCATTGTAGAGGAAATTTTTAATTCCAATGTATCTTTACCAGATTAATAAAAAGAAAAAGGTCCTCCTGTATCCAAGGTTGGACACTCATCCGGATGATTTTTTTTTTTTTTTTTTACAAATCCCTATTGCAAATTCTCCTAGAGAGGCTGAGAGATGTGATCCTTTGATAGATAAAACACACTTTCAAGTCACACTTACCACCACCCTAGGCTTTCACGATGTCCCAGACATAAATACTGAGACAATAACCTGCATTTTCCATATGAAAGGACTGTCTTTGTGTTTGCAGAGTGCATTAGAAAATTATGGTAGCTATGGCCTGGCAAATGATATACAACACTAATATTAATACTAATGCCCCAATGTGATTGAATAGCTATGCATCCATCAATTGCTATTCTACCTCTATGTTTCTTGAATGATGTCTTTCTGAATAAAACATGTCTGACTTTTATATGTTTGACTGGAATAGTCTAATATTTGAGAGATTAATAAGTTGAGTTCTTTTCTAAGTCTGGTTTGGTTTGTGTGGTGGTTGTGATTGAACATCAGTTCCACGGGCGATCCACTGGAGGGACCCGTTTCAGCTCTCAGCTCTGGTGGATGGAGATTTACAGGTGTGTTTGTACACACCTGCAGCTCATCTGAGATCAGTAGGAGGATTACGGGAGCTGGAAGCCAGTCACTCACTGCCTGAGTGTTTGCCTTTGTGGTAACATTTTTAGCCCTCCGTGAATCTCTCAGTTATTCCTATGTTTACTCCAGAGCCTTTCCATCTGCTTGTCCTCCTGGTACATGTTTGAAGTCCTTTTGCTCCTGATCCCTCGTCTCAAGACTTATACCTCCTATCAAGGATTACCTGGTTTCATCTCCATGACTGATTCTGGCTTTCTCGTCCCATCTACTCCCTCCTGCTGCAATCCAATCCACTCACCTTGATCTCCATTCACACTCACTTTTCCCCGTCAAACTCCTGGACTCACTCTTCATCGCCATCCTCATCAGTGTGTCTACTGTCTGCCCTTCAACACCTTCCTGTAAGAAACTCACTCTCCCATCATGCCTAATCATTATCAATCTCCAGCTCACCTTCTCAGCTCTCCTCCAGCCTCCAGTTCAGCCACCAAACCGGTAATCCTCCAGCTCCACTCACTCTCCCCTGGTGTTTCCACTTAATCACCCTAGTAAGCATTTATTTTTTACAAAATCTCCTGATCCCCAGCACCTCCTGGATCCACATGTGTCATCATTTAAATAAGACGTTTAAAATCTTTCAAGTTTCCTGAGAGTTTTGTGCATGTGGGCCAAGCAGATATACCTAAAACCATAACATTTTCACAATGACACATCTATTTAAGCAAAATACAAAATATGACTGACAGCACAATATTAGAGCAGATTATTCTCTGAAGGATAGAAGACAGCCATACTCATTGGTTGATTAAATGAAAGCTTTTCATGGCCAGATTACTCGGACTAATGGAATGACAGGTAAGGATTTGATGGCAAAAAGTTTTTTTCCACTTGCAGCTTTTTTAAATTTTATGATTAGAGGATAATACTTACTGGATAGAACAGGTTTATGTAAACACTTTCAAGGCTTGTAAAAGTGGATAAACACAACCCTTTGTTTAAGTCTCTCCACTGTCTGTCAGCTCTGCTCCAGTCACACTGGCAAACAAGAGTTTATTTCCAAACTGCTTAAAACCACAAAATCTGGGATTTTTTAAAAATTTTTTTACTTTCTGTGACTTAACAAGCTTAAACACCAGTGATAGAAACTGGAATGTGTGTTAAATAAAAATTACTTGATAATCTCAAAAGCTCATCTCCCAATCGGTAAATGAACAAGCTAAAAATATCCTCCTTAGCTGCAATGCTTACCAGCTTAGTCATTAATGGTAATGACTTTAGGTTTATGTTAATGGGTCCATCAGTTAATTTTAGTTATCGAAATAATTTAATTTACAACACTTGCCATCTGAATAGTAATGGAAGAGTAAGAATGAATAAATGGTGTGCGGTTTTTTCACTTAAGGATTGGAGTTTTAGAGATAGGGAAAATAAGGATGTATTATGTTATCACGTTTTACTATCATGGATCTCTAACAAATGTTCAAATACCACTGGCGGTTCTTTAATTGCTTTCAGTAGTACTCCCCTCCAAACAAAATTTGGTTTTAATTATTTCCAAGGTAAATACAAACATGTTCACTGTGAAGTGTAGGGAAATAATTCAGAACAAATGCTGGTGGATTCTTATGCTTTCATTTACCTTTTAAAGCCAGAACTTAGATCAATGAGATACATAAAACTTTAACATTTCTAGATAATTTCTAGCTGTGTTGGACATCCGAAAGTTCGAGGTAAGCTGCCCCCAAAGACTAGAGTTTGACACACATGCAGTAGAGTTTCTATCTATATTGTGCATATACAGTGGGGCAAAAAGTATTTGGCAGCCACCGCTTGTGCAAGTTGTCCCACTTAAAAAGGTCAGAAGTCTGTAATTTTCATCATAGGTACACTTTAACTGTGAGAAACAGAAGTTGGGAAAAAAAAATCCAGGAAATCATATTGTATGATTTCTAAAGAATTTATTTGTATAATGGTGCAGAAAAAAAGTATTTGGTCAATAACAAAAGTTTACTTTAATGCTTTGTAATTTAACCTTGGTTGGCAATGACAGAGATAAAACACTTCCTGTAGGTCTTCACCAGGTTTGCAGACACTGTAGCTGGTATGTTGGTCCATTCTTCCATGCAGAGGTAGAGCTGTGATGTTTTGTGGCTGTCGCTGGGCAACACAGACTTTCAACTCCCTCCACAGATTCTCTATTGGATTTAGGTCTGGAGACTGGCTAGGGCTCTCCCGAACCTTGACATGCTTTTAAATTAGCCACTCCTTCGTTGCCCAGGGTTGTTTGGGATCATTGTCATGCTGGAAGATCCAGTCATGTTTCATCTTCAGTGTTCTCACTGAAGGAAGGTTTTTGCACCAAATCTCACGATACATTGCCCCATTCATCCTTTACGGCTCAGTCGTCCTGTTCTCTTTGCAGAAAAGCAGCCCCAAAGCATGATGTTTCCACCCCAATGCTTCACAGTGGGTATGGTGTTTTCGGGATGCAACTCAGTATTCTCCCCCCTCCAAACATGGCGAGCGCCATTAATACCAAACAGTTCTAATTTTGTCTCATCTGACCACATGACATTCTCCCAATCCTACTCTGGATCATTCAGATGGTCTCTAGCAAACTTTAGACGGGCCTGCGTTCTCCTTCATAAAACTTTGCGTAAAATCCTTACTAAAACGGTACTTAAGCTCAGCAAAAAAATTTACTTAAGCAAAGAAAGTTTCATATCTTAAAAATTTTAGTAGCACAGTTACACAGTATTTCCGCTTTATAAATCACACTGTCCCTAGAAATGTTCTTAGGGAATTTTGGATCATATCCTGCCTCCTACACACCACATTCTACCATTAACAGTTAATGCAATGTACCCAAGGAATAATCTGCATAGACTTAAACTGGCTGATTAGTGGCATTTCACGGATAACCACAGCAACTGAAAGGTCAGGAAAACAGAGTTCCACTGAGACTGAAATTGAGGTCCTTGTGGCTGAGTTAAAGATGCAATTTTTTTATTTATTTTAATCAATCAGTCAATGTTTATCTATATATAGCTTTTTGCTACCAAAGTGCACAGTAAAAGACCAAACAGAATTTAGCAATAAGAAAATGTGTAACAAAACAAGAGTAAAGGGATTGAAATAAAAAAGGCAGCGCATGTGATAAAACAAATAAGAACAATAAATATAAAGATTACAATATATGATTACTTATTGTAGCAAAAATAAGATTGGAAGTAAAGTAAATTAAAACAAATAAAATGAAAGTTATAACAAAGCATAATACATTTCTGCACCCCTAAATATTAAAAGCCAGACAGAAAAGGTGTGTTTTAAGTCTACTTTTAGTGGTATCTCCACAAAAGTATTAATTGGGGGTTACAGTTGTGGCATCACAAATAAAAGGAAGACCTGAAGGCTGTTTTTGAACCTATTTTCACCGCCCCTGAAAGGCATTTCTTACCTATGCACCACCACGATTCAACAGAAGTTTATTACTGACAAACGAAAAATAACGTTCACACACATTCTAACCTAATAGTAATTAACACTCTAATGGCCATAAGTTATGTCATCTTTTCCCCTTTTTTTTCCCAAAGACGCATCATAACTCACTGCGTGCTCAACACGTCTCCACCTGCTGTTTGTTTATTTATTTCGATCCACATTCGTTTCCACCAGAGTGGTTATTAATCTTCCTGGGGTCCAATGAATAAAATATAATAATCAAGTACCACACCACAATGAGAATTACATATATGGCACACACAATTTTGTGCTCTTTATTTGGAATATTGATAAATCAGGCCCAAAATGTATGTTGTGATTATCAGAGAAACACCCCAGAGGGATGTGGTGCCTGGTTATTACAAGTAGCATTCTGTAGCACCAGCCAAAACATCTAAACAGTTTGTGCTTAGAATGTGTGGGGTCTGCAGAGATGTTAACGGCTCTTTTCCTGACCCTAGACCTGGTTCCATGGAGACACCGGCTGATTGGGGTGGAACGCTTGATGCAAGTGGGGACCTCATACAGCTCCAGAGACTGCAGTTTTTTGGAAGTTTGTTTCAAATTAGATATAAAAACTGTCTGCTGCTTCTTTATGTTTGGTTCTGATTATGGAGATGCATAGTAGACTTAAACCACAAGGCCTGAGTGGTCTGAAAGGTTGATACAACGACAACAGATTGAATGTGTTAAATAAGATTTACTGTCTTAAATGAGAAACAGGGAGTCAGTGTAAGAACTTTAGAACTGGGGTAATGTGCTCTACTTTCTTTGTTTCAGTGAGGATGTGAGCAGCAGCATTCTGGATCAGCCGCAGTTGTCTCACTTTTTGGGCAGACAGATGAGGACACTGTTAATCAACTAGAGAGAAGATAAAAACATGGATGAGTGTTTCAAGATCTTGCTAAGTCATTAGTCCTTTAATACTGCAAGTGTTTTTCAGGTGATAAAACACCAATTGGTAAGTGTCTTTATGTTATCTGAAGGTTCAGGTTTTAGTTAATCACTACAACCAGATTTTGTGCTTGATTAGTAGTTTCTAGCTGTAATAACCAAAGCTGTGTGCTGACTCTTGATCACTCCTACTTTGGTGCAAAATAATTACTTCAATTTTGTTTTTATTTAATGAAAAAATTTTATATTCAGAGGAACAATCATTCATACATTAAAGTCATTAGGCTTTTTGTACTGTAATCAACAGTGTTTACTGTGTGAGTACATTGTACACTCTACTCTGAGTGTACTGTAGAATTGTAAAAATGTGGGTGGGTAAAGCAAAGAACAAAAGGAATCTCGAGAAGCAGAAGAGGGGAAAAAAATGAAAATAATTATTTTTCTTTTTCATTACCTTAGCAAATGTCTTTGTGTTTGTCTTTCTCTTTTGGCTCAGTCCTCAGTTTTTCTAGGCCACTGGATGTCCTTACTGTGTCTGGTTTTGCTGGAGGTCTCTTCCTTTCAAAATTTTTTACATTACATTTTACATTACATTTTGATTTTCTCTCCAATGCTGCATGCTTGGAATGGGGGACTCAGGATAAGTGAGGATTTGGTGCAGTCACCTACCTTTCTTATATTGGCAACGTTTTATTTAACTTAGTAATTTACTGTCGTTTTTATAGATGAGTTTTAGTAAAATTGAATACATTGAACTGTCTTGCATTTAATTGAACTTGTTTATCTGTTACTGTGTTTTGTCTCAGTTTCTTAGATTACTATGTGAATTGGCATCATACAATCAATTAATGAAATTATTAATGCTTCAGTGGATTGGGACACTACGTACAATTTAACAGCAGAAGGGTGGGTAATAATATGGATTAAAAGAAACACAAAGGTTACCAATAGGACCAGAGCATTCTCAAGTCCATCCTTAACTTGATCCACTTAAATCAGTTTTTACTTATCATTATTCTCTGGATGAGCTACAGGTTAAAAGGTTGTAGCACTGGCTGCTAATTGATCCCCAGGAATTTTACAAATGTGTCTGAAGTTTCTTCTTACTTGCCTCATCAGCACTAGATCTATATACAGAGGTGGTATATCTGGTATCCTGTTCCAAACTTTATTGCATGTAGTTGCTTTGGAATCAGATTTTCCAAATTAAACACAGGGTTCACTAATATTCTTCCTCAAATAAGACATTGCCTTGAGCACCATCAAACCAATCTGACCTTTAAACACACAGGGGTATTGTCATATTATTCTGATTACTTCAAAAAAAGGCACATGAGTTTGGTTATATCCAGAGTAGGCATACTTAACCTTCAATACAATTATTTAAATCACCACATTATGCCATGCTGTCTTCATGTATCTGGCTACACACTCTGCACCCTCTCAGTTTCAGAAAGGCAGAGCAAAGCACACAAGGGTGTGGGTAAAAAGAAGCCTGACTTAAGGTTTATCAATGTAACACACACAAATATAGGGCTGTCTAGCATTTACAAAAAAAAAAAAAAACATATTCATGATCTGCAGGTCTTTTAGGAAAAAAGGTGAATTTCTTGTGTGTTATAGCTGTTATAAAACTAACTAGAAAAGCACTCAGAGAGGACAGACCTCTGCCAGGGCCACTCAGGGGAGATTCGCATATGCACAATTAATTTGCTGTGCATTCGTATGGCGTTAAATTTCAGACAAAAGTCCCCTAGGAGCTTGTATTAAACTCCACATGTGCATTGGAGGCAGTATTTTTATTCACCATGAGCATGTATTACGCTCTACGGGTGCATTGAATGTTCCGTGCGCACAATTCAGTGACCACGAGTGCTCCTCTACTGCTGGCACAAAACACGCGCGCGTGACTTGTAGCTCTCAATCTGTTCGCTCAGGTGAAACTTTGAAACCAGTACCCCCCACCCCCCTTTCCCTCCCTTTGTAAGTAAAGAAAAAAAAACACTGAAATATTAACCTACATATGATTGGCCACTATGGCTGTTACCCCCCCCGTGACCCTGTTGGCGCTGGCTTCCATAGATAACGGTGCGGAGCCAACACTGCAACGCTGAAACATGCATGTTTCTATGCTAAACTCTAAAAGTTTACTCACCAACTCAGCCGAGTTGGCTCTGCACCGTTACCTATGGAAGCCAGTGCCGCAACAAGGGTCACAGGGCGGGGATAACAGGAAAATAGCCAATCATATGGTTGATATTTCTGTGTTTTTTTTCTCTACATACAAAGGAAGAGCAAGGCGAGGTACGGGGGATTGGATGGCAAAGTTTCACACGAGAATGCAGGAGTAGATCAATGAGCGAGCCGATTGAAAGCTGCAACTCCCGTGGGTGTGCTGTGTTTTGCACCTGGATGAGAGAAGCGCTCGTGGTCACTGACTTGTGCGCGTATAACATTCAATGCACCCTTAGAGCGTAACACATGCTTGCCGTGCATAAAAATACTGCCTTCAATGCAGGCTTGGAGTTTTATACAAGCTCGTAGGGTACCTTTGTCTGAAATTTAAAGCCATACATATGGTCCAACTGTAGTGGGGCTGCTGCCAAGCTGAGATGGGAGAGGAGTCCACCTGGTTGGTGTGTGGATACGTGCTTCATGTTGGATTAACCCCAAAATGTAATCAGTTGTTTCTGGTCCCATTGCGGACATTTTCTGAAAACGTCATCAAAATCTGTTTATAACATTTTGAGTTATTTTGCTAGCAGACAGACAAACAAACAAACAGACAGACAGGCACAAACACATACACTTCCTGGTGGAGGTCAACAAAACATTACACAAAAATACACTTACAATCAAATATAGAGTTGGTAGTGTTATGGTTTGTAGTTGCTTTGGTGCTTCAGGACCTGGATAAAATTTTATTTCATTTCCATAATTTATGGAACTATGAATTCTGCTTTCTACCAGAAATTTTTTGTGGATTTGAAAACCACAATTGAGATGCTGTGCCATACCCAGGCAGATACTTTTTCACAGCACTCTATACAGCTGAGAATTAAGATCGACAAAACTTCCATTCCAGCCAGGGATGGCTGGTATAAGTGGGCTACTAGGGCTAACCCCTCCCCTGCGTTTAGAAAAATAAAAAATTTAAAATAGCAATCTAGTAATACAAACTAAAAATATGGTATCAAATTTTGTGAAATTTACACCACTGGTGCCCAACCTTCACAAGAAAACCACAAAATCTGTCCAAAGGGTTAAGATTCCAAAGCCCAAACAGCCTCTTTAGATTGATTGTATTTAGTGGTATGGAGTGATTATGATGGTGATGCTATGGCAGCTGGCAAGATTGGCATCCATCAATTACCTGGCCTTAACGAGGTGGTGAACAAAATCCTTTTTGCACCTCAGAAAAGTTGTCAGAATGAGCTCTCTATATAAGGTAGGCCTCATATATATATATATATATATATATATATATATATATATATAATCTCCAATGTGTGTTTTGTTTGATTGTATTTTATCAGTTTAATAATAGTGTTAAGGAGTTTGATGTAGTTCTATGCTAAGTTGTTTGACAGAGAAAATCAGCAGGATAGATTACAGTTCAAACCCTTAATGAGGGGAAGTCAAGTATTGTACAGTTGTGACACGAGGCTCTTAGTAAGCTTGGTTTTTGGCGTTGGTTTGTTGCGCTTAAAAGTGAAATAGTCTTGTTTAAAAGCATGTTTTCTCTATTTCAAATTGGAGGATTTGAGTTGTTGGAATCTTAACCGTAGCATTTTAATATATCTCTTTTAACCCACCCTACAAATATAACCACCAGCCGCCACTGATTACAGCCACAGCTAAGAAACAACATGCTCCATAAGCAAAGTTTCTTGAAGGCAGTTTTGCACCAGTAGTGTCTTGCTGTAAATGTATCTTTGAAGACTCTCTCCACCCACTCACCATTTGCTTTTAGTAAACTCATTCACAGGTTTATTTTTAAATGATGCCTCCTGTACTAAAGAACGTTGAGACTTGGAAGATGCAAGTACACAAAATAAAAAGGGCACAAAAAGAGCCAACTTCAGTCCTCCACACAAATCTAGGATTTTGTTTTCTATTGTTCATATTGTTGTATCATACCTACAAACAGCTTTAGCTTTCTGTTAAAAACAGAAGGTGACATTCAGCAGGATACAGCCTGCTGTATTGTTGCAAAACTGACATGCCTACCCAAATACATTACATTTGATGATTAAAAAGAGCAAGCAGCTTACCTATTCATGACCTCTCATCACTAAAGGCTTATAATCAGGATAAAACAGCATAGCGCATTTACAACCAACAGTAGCTACAGGTCAGCCTGGTCCAAAGTAAAGAAGTTTATTTTTCATTAACTGAAAGGTAGATTAGTTCTGAAATAATACTGGAAATGTGAAGACCACTCTGTGCTCTCCATGACTTACATGACCTATTATAGCAGACATGTCAAGCTTAAGGCCCACTAACATCTGGCTCAGGATACAAAACAGCAATATGATTTCACTTATTTATTATTGATGACCCGCCAGTATAGCACTCATATCAATCATACTACATGTCTCATAGTGCATCGAAACAGCTATTCACGTCTTAAGACATGGGTGTATAAGCTGCATGGGAGTGTCAGGTGCAACAAGAAAACTTATTGCACCAATCACGTCTCCAAGCAATGAAATATCATGTCACCCTTGCTGTCTACATTGACTATGAAGTGCTAAATAATATCCATTTCCTGTTCAAATGGAGAGAAAACCTGCGAACAACTAGAGGGACTCTCTGGGTTCCACACAGTTTGCCCTTTATCCCCTCGATCAGTGTTTCCCAACTCTGCCGCCAAGCTGGGCAGAGATAATTTCAAGTGCAACTGCTGTTGGTCCTTAGAACATTAAATGCTCATCATAAATGTTGATGAAAGCATGGTGAGAAAGTAGTCCAGTCCTTATGTTTGAAACTGGACTAACAGCAGGAAGTGCTCCATCAAGAGCACCAATTTACTTGAAGTACATCCAACTTGTTTTGGCAAGGTATGGTCATAGATTGGGCATGAGGTTGGCAATGTGATTCCTGCATTGAATTTCCAGTGACCCAGCAAGAAATTGTCACATGTACCCCTACATCAGCAATGTTTTCATCACTCCCACTACACTCCCCCCTACAACTTTGCTCCACTTGTACCTTTCTTGTCGCATCATAATCAATGGGTGATTGATTCTCTCTTTGAATTGACGAGAAACAAACAGGGAACTCAAAGTCTCTTGTGAACTGCAGATTAGCCATATCATCATACTCTTCCTCCTTCTTCCCCTTTTCCTCCTCCTCCTCATCATCATCATGTTTAAAGAGGTTCACATCAAGTCAAGCATATGTTTGCTTCTGGCAACTCTCCAACCTATAGTGTGTTACAGTGGAATAAAAGGGGTAGCACTTGAAAACTTGCTTTCTTTAAGCAACTTTACTTGACCCAACAAATGCATTTAGCTTCATCTGTCTGTGCAAACAGACATTGTAGATTTTAAGGTAAAAGTCAATAGAAGTACAAATGTCACGCACAGAAAAAAAAAAGTTTTTCTTGAACCCAAGATCAGTTAGATCCTATGCTATCACGAGATTTTGTTCTCGCTAGATGGTGAAGACAAACTGTGAGAGTAGAGAAGAAAGTTTAATTCATTTAGGTCTTGGAAAGTTTATACCATTGAAAAGCCTCAGTAACCTGTTATACCTCCATCCATCCAAAGACATTTATTGACATGCTCCTTACTCATAGACACACACACTCCTCCCCCGGCATGGGGTCGTTACTGCAGTAGAGTCCACAGATTGAGTGTCCAGTGGTCCTGCTGTGTTTAGATGGGGAGTAGAGTGCAGTGTGCATCTGGACACTTAACCTCCGATAACGGGGATACCAAAGCTTGCAAACACACTTACAGTTAAATGCTCAGCTCTATCCAGTAGTTGTTTACATGCTGAGGCAAGAAGGGTGGTCTCTGCCTTGTCGCATGGATTTGTAGAACTTGATTTTTAAGGAGTTTATGTCAAAATATGAAAGTTGTATTAAAGCTGCAGTCTGGAGAATATATTTATGTATCAAAGTTTTATAAATCTTTAAAATGATAGTGGGGTTCAGTACTATGATAAAAGGCTAGTGCTCTACAAACTTGTTATTTTTCTTGATCCTTCCTTCCTCCCGTAGGCCCCTATGCATTTCACACATTTCCCACTTTTTTAGCCAATAGAATTCAAAGAATCTCTTTCCCTCAAATCCTCCGCACTGCAGCTTTAAATTTACCGGGCAGACCTGTACAAGAGAGGGGTTTGCGTGTGCGCACGTGTGTGTGCGTGCGCGTATGTGCGTGTGTGTGTCTCTCAGTTGTGTAACACATGATGTCCACATGTGTACAGTACTTTTGTGCATATCTTGCATGCACACTTAAAGTACATTTAATAAAACAAGTAAATCTTCATAAATATGACAATAAAAAGGGTTGATTTTTTTTTGGGGGGGGGGGGGTTATCAAAAAGTTAAACTTATGATAGACAAATACATTTCAAGCTTTTATTTTATCTTAATTTAATTTTCACAAAATTATGAACATTTATTGAGATCTGACTATTTTATTTCAGAAATTTAATTTTTATAATTGTGCTGTGACCAAAATAATGACTGGGAAAACTGCTGACTCAACAACTGTCCAGCACACTGTAGGTCACACCCTTCCACAAGAAGGGTAAGCCACCAAAGGTCATTGCTAAGCAACTTCTTGTTAATAGGGTGCTGTATCCAAGCATAAAATTCAGGAAATTCACAAAGCATAGACTGCAGCTGAAGTCAGTGCCTAAAGATCCACCACACATATACATCCAGGATATGGAGTACAACTATCACAATCCTTGTGTTAAGCCACCCTTGAAACAAAGAGAATGTTAAAAGTGTCTTACCTGGACTCAGGAGGAAAATGACCGTACTGTTGCTTTATTGTCCTCTTTTCATATAAAAGTAAATTTAGCATTTTCTTTCTTATTACAGTCCGAGTATATTACTGTTGATAAACATTTAAACAGTATCACTTGATTGCTGCTACTATTAAAAAATAGTAAAGTTGCTGTCAGTCTTACAGAAATAAAGATATATGGAGACACGTTTAGTTTTTTCCCCCATCAAAGTCTAAGGTAAGCTTAAGAGACTAAGTAGCTAGGCAGTGAAGTGGTACAGGACAGAGGAGATTAGGGGCATGAAAGTGAAAAAAGAACAAAAAAAGTAACAGGGCGGAGTTAATTATTGTGTGAAAGACCAATATGATCAGAGAAATAAGGAAGTGGAAGGAGATGAAGAGCTGCAGGAAGAACATCATCACACAGATGAGGCAGCTGGGGAAGAGGCAGACTGGCAGGGTGAAAATAGAGAAAGAATAGAAAAAGAAAACAAAGGTGTAAGCATAACAAGGAAAATGCATAAAGTAAACTAACAGAGGGGTAACTAAGAATGATTAAATCTAAAGAAATAGGGATAAATAAGCACAAGAGAAACTCAAAGTAAAAGCACTAATAGCAGGAAGTTGAGAGGAGCAGAAAACAGAACAGAAGGAACATGCAGAGACACAGGGAATAAAGACAGAAAATAAACAATACAACTAACCTAATAAAAGGTAAGCATAATGACAAAAATAATAATCACAAGAAAATAAATCAGTCTAACAAAACAACCATCAGAAATACTCAACTAATAAGAAATAAACCAAATCCAAACCAAAACAACCCCGTACTGTGACATGGGCATTGCGGACTACTGTATCCCTCATGTGATAATAAAAAAAATGCAAGCAAATCTTTCTAAAAAAGTACGTTTTATTTGGAAAGTTTAAAAAACGGTCTTATGTGAAACACCTCTACTGCCATAATGCATGCCCATTCCTCCACATTTGCTCATTGGATTAATGAAGAATGAAAAGGCATGCATTTCCCAGACTAAGAGGAATTAGCAAAGCCATATTGTAAATGTACAAACCCACAGTGTCTGCTTTATTATAGTGATGGGGGGATTTAGAGTTAACAAACATTGTTGATCACTAGCTCAAAGCACAGCTTGGTATGGTAATTTAGCTTGCCAGCAGAAGAAGGGTAATGGATTACCTGTGCAAATTTATTATTGGGATTGCTCAAAAAGTAAGGCCAAGGATAACATTATCTAGGAATAATTGATGTTTGCCATGTGGTGACCCCCTACCCATGCACTTAATCCAATTCATGGACTCAAAGGTAGAAGGGGTGAGGGTCTGTGCCTAAAAGTAATATCTGTAAACATGATAACTCCAAACAGAGAGGAACAAGGTCCCTGATAAGGGATAGAATAAATTGTGATCTTGCTTTAAGGAAACATCATTAACCTCTACATGGTGCCACCATTACTGTAACAATGAAAACAGTAATTAATATTATTTATCCATATTTATTTTATATAGTATTTGTTCTACATTTACTGAGGATGTTAATATTGTCTATTAATAGCCACCATGATGTTGAGAATGACGTTTGTTTAACAATGAGTCATAAGATCCCCATGTGTGAAAAAAAACACTTTTTCAGTCAGCAGTCTAGCTCTGTGTAATTTCATTCCCAGTATAAATCCAGCTGTTCCTTGAAAGCCCCACAGGTTTGTTAGAGAACATTAGCCAACAAATTCAATCTTGAGGTCCAAGGAACACAACAGACAGGTGAAGGATAAAGTTGTGAAGAAGTTTACAGCAGAGGTAGGTTAGAAAACATCATCCCACAGAACACTGTTCAGTCACTCACTGGAAAATGTGAGGAGTATGTGGCAGAACTACAAATACTGTAAACTTAGGTGGGATAATCAGTATACATCTTCTTACACATCTGTTTTTCTAAAATTCAAAGTGTTCCCACACAAATTAACTGACTCTACCTGTTTTGTTTACTAGGTGTTTCTGCTGCTCCTGCTGCTGAAGGTGCCGGTCAATTTGTTGCCATTTTGTACCCCTGCAGTTCTGGTAATTACATTCCAGACATTTTCAGGTAAGACATGGTGCCATCTACCGTTGGATGTTTTGTTTAGACAATGTTTCAGTTCATACCCTCAAGGATGACTCTGTGGATCTTTTCCTTGTCTGTCTGCCATTTTCACTCATAATGACTTTTCAAACCAATGCCCTACGCAGGGTTAGCAGTCTTTGAAAGAAATACAAGTATGCATCAGATGGGAGACATCATAAAACAAGAGCATACTTTGCAAAGTAGAGCATCCCAAAATGATCAAAAAGAAAAAAAATACCTTGCTTATTGCGTTGTTTGTATGATAAAAACTTAATAATACATTTGATTAACTGCTCAGATTTTCTTTATCGGGGACTGGGAAAAAAGCTGTTAGCAGCTGCAAAAGACTTCACACTGGGGCAGAGATTTGCTTTAAACATAAAGCCAGAGCTACAATGGAACGATGTAGATGTGATGTACCGAGTGGCTGTTTACATGACAACGTTGCCATTTTTGTTTGAATACGCGGTTGAAAACGCACTGCGTTTTCACAAATGTATGTGATGGAAAACGATGTAGTACACATGCCCGGCCTTTAGATGGCAGTGTGCCCCGTGTATGCAGTGTTCTAAGGTTTCCCCCTCATAACCCGGAAAATCAACATTTCATGATATCTAACAATTGCGGTCTTCTTGTAGTTCTCCTCCGCTTAAATAAAGGCATATTGATTGTTTGACGCACGTACTCTATGCGTTTCCATTGGCGATCGCATAGAAGCCTGATGATCTCTAAGTTTTGCAAGCAGAGACCAAATAACTTCAGAAGCTGCATCAGCAGAAACAGCATACCTGGATCCGTCATTGTTGTTTTTCTGTAGATAGGTGGAGTGCGCAAGTCCAACATGTCCGTAGGTGGCTGGCAGTGACGTTATCGTTTTCAAATGTCTCCAGCTTGCGTTTACATGACAACGAATCACCCAGCGTTTTCAGAACTCTCCACTCTGGAAGCCGTTTTCAAAAAGCTGTGTTTTCCCGTTGTCGTGTAAACGAGAGGCCGAATCGGCAAGAAAAACCTCAGTTTTGCTGAAAAACGTTGTCGTGTAAACAGCCCCTGAGCCAATCAAAACCACTACCTGAAACCAACAGAGTATTTGTGAAAAGGTTTTAAAAAATTCTAACTCATGGGCACAGTCTTTCCAATCTAAATGAATAGTGGAAATATACCCCAAATGTATGTGAAGCTTTAAGTGTCCCAAAAGAGGATTCTAAAATGTATTGACTCCGGGAGGCTAAATGCACAAGTATTGCACATTCTTCAGATATTTATTTGTAGAAATTATGTTTCATCTTTCCTCTGCTTTGCAGTTGTGAAATACTTTCTGTTCGGATCACTGCTAGCAATGGAAAAACTTTCTCTGTTAGTGTTTGAACATCAGTCTATTGTGTGACCTTCAACATGTTGGTCAATGGGGAGGCTAAGCACAAACAGATCAAGAAACGAGATGTGACAGTGGACTATGAACAATACGGGGCAATAACTCTACTAAGAGGCGGAGTTAAATTACCAAAGACCAAAGGCTTTCTAGTTTTTAAACTGTGTGGGGAGCAGAAGGCAAAACATTAATGTCCACTCACAGGACTTGAATGGAGCAAAAAAAAATTATAAAAGGTTGCAAGATATTCATCAATTCATTGTCTGCACACGGTTACCCTTGGAGGGAGGCCTCCAGTGATCACTGGGCCACAATCGGCACACACCCTGGACAGGTCATTGGTTCATTATTGGTTATCCAACTAAAATAAAGGCAGACTGTGAAGGTGTCTGGAGATAGATATACTATCTGAGTTCAACCACAGCTTGGAATTAATATAGTGGGGAGAGCCATGTGCTGCACTGCTGCAGAGCAGGAGATGAGCACTGTATCTGAAAGCAAATAAACAGCCTTTTTTCTCCACATCTGTGACCATGGTAACTGAACAAACATGGGAACAACCACAGATCCAAAAGGCTTTGAGGACCACACCAAACAAATAACATAATTTTTGATCAAAGCTACTTATTTTACCTGAAAGACTGTCATAATCATTTTAGACATTATTTATCCAGAATGGGCCTCAGGTCAGTATCAAATCAAATTAAACTTTATTTATAAAGCGCTTTTCATACAATAAGTTGCACCACAAAGTGCTTTACAGATTAAATACAGATTAAAATGACCCCACATAAAACCACATTCCCTTCCCTCCCCCACAGATTTAAAAGCATGGTCAGTAATACCCCCTCCCCCCAACCCATCTCCCATGCACACACACAGTTAGAAGCAACAGTAAAAAAGGACAAGTGGGCCGAGTGCAGATGAACCATGCAAGGAAACGCCATCAGAGGAGCCATCTGCCCCGACAGCGTTAGATCAACAGCAGCAGCCGAGGTGCTGACACAGGGCACCCAGTGGAGGCAAGGCCGAGACCCTCACCTCCACCCAAGCGCCACCTGGAGAGCCCCCAGGCAGCCACAGCCGACCACCGCTCCCAGGGCAGAGGGCTCCCACAGAGGAAACACTGGAACGGGGATTAAGATAAGTTAAAGTATAAAAATAAACAGTAAATAATAATAATAATAATAATAATAATAATAATAATAAATAATAATCAGTTAAAAACTAGGCTAAAAAGGTGAGTCTTGAGCCTGCTCTTAAAAACATGAACATTCTCCATGGCCCTGAGGTCCTCTGGCAGCCTGTTCCAGAGGTGAGGGCCAAAAAACTGGAAAGACGCCTCGCCATATATGTGTGTCCTGACTTTTGGGGTGACAAGGAGACGGCTGCCAGAGGAGCGCAGAGACCGCGAAGGCTCATATGGTAAAAGCAGTTCAGAGAGATAAGGAGGCCCAAGACCATTAAGACACTTAAAAACCATTAAAATAACCTTACAATTGATCCAAAAATGTACGGGGAGCCAATCCAATGATTTTAAGAACGGTGTAATGTGCTCCCGCCTCCTGGTCTTCGTCAGGACGCGTGCTGCTGAATTTTGTAGTAGTTGTAAACCTGATATACTCTTTTTGGGAAGACCAGAAACCAGGGCATTACAGTAATCAATTTTACTGGAGATAAAAGCATGCATCAGTGTCTCCGTGTTGGCCCGAGAGAGGATAGAGAGGACTCTGGCAATGTTCTTTAGGGGCTGTTTAGACGACAACGTTGCCGTTTTTGTTTGAATACGCGGGTGAAAACGCACTTCGTTTACACGACAGGGCGCGCGATGGAAAACAATGTAGTACATATGCCCGGCCTTTAGATGGCAGTGGGCCCCGTGTATGCAGTGTTCCAAGTTTTCCCCCTCACAACCCGGAAAAGAAATATTTCATGATAACTAACAATGGCGGTCTTCTTGTAGTTCTCCTCCGCTTAAATAAAGGCATATTGATTATTTGGCGCACGTATTGTATGCGTTTCCGTTGGCGATCGCATAGAAGCCTGATGATCTCTAAGTTTTGCTTACAGAGAGACCAAATAACTTCAGAAGCTGCATCAGCAGTAACCGCATACCTGGATCCGCCATTGTTGTTGTTTTTCTGTAGAAAGGCAGAGTGCGCAAGTGCAACATGTCCGTAGGTGGCTGGCAGTGACGTCATCGTTTTCAAAAGTCTCCAGCTTGCGTTTATATGACAACGAATCACCCAGCGTTTTCAAAACTCTCCACTCTGGAAGCCGTTTCCCAAAAGCTGCGTTTTCGCCCCCCCCGTTTTCCCGTTGTCGTGTAAACGAGAGGCCGAATCGGAGAGAAAAACCTCAGTTTTGCTGAAAAACGTTGTCGTGTAAACAGCCCCTTAGTTGATAAAAACCTATTTTAGTAATATTTTTAATGTGAGTGATAAAAGTCAGCTCAGAGTCAAAAATCACGCCCAGGTTCTTCACTTGTAAAGAAGGATTAAAAGACAGTGATTGTAGTTCTGGTAAAAGTTTCTCTCTCTGAGCCTCAGGACCGATGACTAAAACTTCAGTTTTGTCCTGGTTGAGCTGGAGAAAGTTTCCTGCCATCCAGGATTTAATGTCTAAAATGCAATTAAAAAGTGCATCCATTGGCCGTGTGTCATAAGGAGACATGGATATGTATAACTGTGTATCATCAGCATAACTATGAAAGTTAACTCCATGTCTTCTGATGATGCTGTCAAGAGGGAGCATACAAAGGTTAAAAAGCACTGGGCCTAAAATTGAACCCTTGGGCACACCACCTAGTGAAAAGCAAATTTGGAAATCAGGTATTCGTAAACACATCATCGACATAGCAACATATTTTCTACAAACCCTAGGTGAATATTAAAAAATCAATGAAAATCAATCAATAAATGAAACTATTACTTTTCATTTGACTTTTGTGGTTGAATGAATTAACCTTTTGGTTCACTTATTGTTAGTAACGTTATTTGTATTAAAGAAACTGATAAACATGTTACATTGTCTGATTTTTAATTCTGTACATTGCCACCTTCAACATTGCTGATAGCATAAAATCTTTAGCTGTAACTGTAAATAACCTACTTCGCTTTCTTAGATGGTAAAGCTGTCATTTCATGTCGGCAAACACTTCAAGCTTTTGTACGTTCTTTTAGTTTTTAGCCAGTCTCCAGACTAAATGATGATCAATGACAGGTTCCTTTCTGTTGCAGCCAGTGACAGGTCAACTTTGCCTCGGGTCATGTTGGAACGTCCAAATGCGTTACTGTAATGAAGAGATTTGTGTTACCGGTACCATTTTTGTTTTGGTAACTTGTGCAGCACTTTATGAGCACTATTGCACTTTATTAAAAGAACTTGAGCACTACACTAAGCATAGATTTGAACATTTGTAGCTGTGTGTATTTCACACAATACATTTTAATTACAGTGGGGCAAAAAAGTATTTATTCAGCCACCAATTGTGTAAGTTTCGCCCACCTAAAAAGATGAGAAAGGCCTGTAATTTTCATCATAGCCATACCTCAACTATAAGAGACAAAAAGAGAAAAAAAAATCCAGGAAAATCACATGGTCAGATTTGTAAAGAGTTTATTTGCAAATGACGGTGGAAAATAAGTACAAAGTGAGCCATATTCTATAAAGGAAGAGGGCTCATTTACATACACAAGCAGATACAAAGCAGGGTTGTGACAGTGGCTCAACCGCGGCTCCTTTTGGAGAACAAAAACAAACGTTCTGACCACTGATCTAGAACAGAGCGATCGTTCAGAAAAACTCCAGAACCTACCTCAGCCCGTCCCTTTTAAAATTATGTATAATATGAATATGTACATAGGGTGTCCAAGAGGGCCATCTTGACCCAGAAATATTTAACATGCTGCCAACGGGAGGCAAAAATGCTAAGGGGTTAAAGAAAAACTGCCCCCCCCCCCAAAAAAAAAAAAATCTGCGCCCTCCCCCAGCTAAATTGCCCTGGCGCCGGGTCTGGATATCAGCAAGCCAAGCGAAGAGCGGCTTGGATGGTTGCTGAAGCAAAAACCCAGGAGTGGGAGGAGTTTGGAGAGGCCATGGAGAGCAACTTTCGTGAGGCTTTGAGGCAATTCTGGTCCACCCTTCGGCATCTCAGGGGAGGGAAGTGGTCCGCCACCAACACTGTTTACAGTGGGGATGGTGTGCTGCTGACCTCGATGCGGGACATTTTGGGTCGGTGGATGGAATACTTCGAAGACCTCCTCAATCCTAACAGCACACCTTCCAATCTGGAAGCAGAGTCTGAGGACTTTGGGTCGGGCTATCCAATCTCTGGTGCTGAAGTACAGAGGTGGTTAAAATGCTCCTTTGTGGCAAGGCTCCGGGGGTGGATGAGATTTGTCCAGAGTTCCGTAGGATTCTGGATGTTGTATGGCTGTGTTGGTTAACACAGCTCAGCAATATTGAGTGGCATCGGGGGCAGTTCCCTTGGATTGGGGTGGTGGTACCCCTATTTAAAAAGGGGGACCAAAGAGTGTGTTCCAACTACAGGGGGATCACACTCCTGAGCCTCCCTGCTAAGGTCTATTCAGGGGTTCTGGAGAGGAGGATCCGACGGATAGTCGAACCTCGGATCTAGGAGGAACAATGCGTTTTTTGTCCTGGCCGTGGAACACTGGACCAGCTCTACACCCTCAGGAGGGTCCTGGAGGTTGCGTGGGAGTTCGCCCGACCGGTCTACATGTGTTTTGTGGACTTGGAGAAGGCATTCGACGGGGTAAAGTGCCTTCTCCGGGTCGGGGATTGGGTCCTTCCTCAAGTGGAGGAGTTTAAGTGCCTGGGGGTCTTGTTCACGAATGAGGGAAAAATGGAGTGGGAGCTCGATAGGCGGATTGGTAAGGGCGTCTGCAGTGATGTGGGCACTGTTCCGATCTGTCATGGTGAAGAGAGAGCTCAGCCAAAAGGCGAGACTCTTGATTTACTCGTCAATCTACTTTCCTACCCTCATCTATGGTTACGAACTCTGGGTAGTGACAGAAAGAACGAGATCATGGATGTAAGCGGCTGAAATGAGTTTCCTCCGCAGAGGAAACTCATGTCTGGGCTCTCCTTTAGAGATAGTGTGAGAAGCTCTGTCATTAGGATGCCTCCTGGACGCCTCCCTGGTGAGGTGTTTCGGGCCCGTCCCACCAGGAGGAGACTAAGAGGAAGACCCAGGACACGACATGTCTCTCGGCTGGCCTGGGAACACCTTGGGATTCCTCCCAAGGAGCTGGCCCAAGTGGCTGGGGAGAGGGAAGTCTGGGTCTCTCTGCTTAAGCTGCTACCCCCGTGACCCGACCCCGGATAAATGGAAGACGATGGATGGATGGATGGATGGATGTTGAAATGATGGAATTTGGTAAACTCACCTGTGAGCAAATAATCGTTTACAGTGAATCCTATTCTTGGTTCAGTAATTGCCGATTTACCTCTTTGCGGCAGAAAATTCTACTCTTTAAAGTTTTCTTTTGCAGAGCATATCTAAATATTTGAAAGAAAATGCAGCTTGGAAAGATAAAATATCTGATCAAAATGCTACTTGACACACTATTGGCTGGCATTCACTAAGCAGCCAATCCAAAAGCACAATGCATTTTAGTCACGCTGATTGGTTGTATCTCCAAGAGCTGTGATAAGAGGTTAGCTTCTGCAGTAGTGCCAATATGTTTCTACTGTGCATATTAAAGAACAAAAAGATATAGTTGGTGTTAGAACTATTATGAGCTGTTGCAGCATGTTGTGCATTTTTGTAATAGCATCATTATACTAGGTGAAGTATTGGGGTCTATGATAATGAGTGATGCCACGCTGTGGCCCAGATAATATTGCAATCCTGGCCATACAGTATAGGATCTTTGTGAGAAGCTACTGTTAATGTATTATGTATAGATTGGATGTGTGAGATAAGATTTCAGAAACAAGGAGACAACAGTGAACGATCTATTTCGTAAGTACAAAGAGTTAAGCAGCATCACAACCACCTTCCCACTGAACAAGGTTTGCCTAATTTGTTGTGATACAGCTACATTCTAAAGGAGTGTGTGAATGATTGAGTAACAAGGTCTTCATTTAAGTGGAAGATAATTACATTGACTAGAGTTCATCCCTTTCAAATGATCACTGGAATTTGACCATGTTAACACCCTTATTTATAAGTGTTCAAGGTCAGATCTAGAAAAAAAAGACTAAATTTTTTGAGTTTTAAACAAGATATGGAGAGCAAAGAAAAAGCCCACTGACTTGTCAGAAAGCCAGTGACATGACTAATAGCATCTGCTTTTAGGACACTTTAATGAACGGGATGGCTCATTATGTGCTGGCCTCCAAAGCAATGAAATAGTCTTGACTTAATAGGACAACAGAACTGAACCCATCTTTGATTTGACCTTCTGCAGAAAGTCCCTTCTCCAGCTGATCTGTTAGTATTGATACCTCACCTGCTCAGGCTCATTTCTTTCTGTCAGCAAATATTTCAAGTGATTTATTTATTTATTTTAGATAAAGCTCTTTCTGCATAGGTTTCACAAAACTGATTGGTATTTTAAAGAATGTTGATCAGTTAGGTGCAATTCAATTTAGGTTGGAAATATATATATATATATTTTTTTTTTTTAAATATTTTTTTTTCGACAAGCATAAAGATTTCAGCATAATTTTATAAGGTTGTTATTTTCTACTGGAGGGGATAGTGCATTTCACAATTTTAAAGCAACATCTAAATTCTTGAGCACAAATGGTTCTTCGAAATGGACAATGACCCTAAGCATACCATGCAATTAGAAACAAGATGGCTCACAATTCCAGAAAACTGTTGTGAAAGGTTTGTATATGAATATCCCAAATGGTTGACCTGTAATACAGTTTAAAAGGCAATTCTAAAAACGATGCACTGCACAAATTATTCTACACCACATTACAAACATGATGTAAATATCTGGATTGTGTTGTGGCAAATCCATGTGCAAGAATAATGGTTCATGATCCTTACACCACTCAATTACAACACCACCTAAAATTTCAACCTGGTTTATACCCATGCCATCTGGGAAGAGGAAATTATCTGATATAACCTGGTCATTCAGTGAAGGGAAATGCTCTTTTACTATTAAACTTGGTTCTGTCGGGGGTGTGTGTGGAGTATGGACCCAAACGCAGACGCTGAGGAAGTGCAGGATGTTTATTTAAAGGAGGAGGTGATGATGATGGTGGTGGTGAAGAGGACGACGGCAGGAACGGAGAGAGTGGACATTGGACAGGAACGGAGAGGCAGGAAGACGTCACACCATGGGGATGAAGACAATATAGTAGTATGATCTGGCGCTGAGTGGAGCGAAGTGATGGGCTTTAAAGGCCGGAGGTGAGTAGGATCAGGTGTGAATGATTGGTCAGACAGGTGAAGATAATGAGGTGTGAATAGGGCAGCGTGACAGGTTGTAAGTTCTGCTTTTTTTTTCCCACAATATAAATTCACCTTATGTTATGTTGTGATTGCCATTAGTTATCATTCCAAATTTCTTTCTAACCAAGGTTTGCCTGCAGGACGAGAGTTCCCCACCGTTGTTCCAGACTGAAAGGTTCTAATCACAATTTTAGTACTTTCACCAATCTCCTTAGATGTTTTCTTGTTCTATACACAACAATAATTTGACATTTCTGAGATAGATTAACACCTTTTCCCACAACCACAGGCTGTCTTCTGATTTGGTTGTTTTGGAAATATGAAACTATTCAGTGCATCAATTATGGTTATTTAAGTTGTCAGCTGAAATCATCCAGGTAGTAATCATTCAATAGAACCCTGTTACACATTTGAATTGTTAAATGAAGGCAGCTACTCTTTTTGGACCGTTAGTGTGAATGTGTGTGTTTTTAGGTTACTGTGTTTCAACAGCATTTCATACAAAATCCAATTGTAAATATGATTTGGTAATATACACATGTTGGTCATTTTGATTTAACTTACCTCCGAATGCGCAGGCACTATATGAGTCAACACAACTCTTAGTTCCAAATAGGAACTTCCAAACAGAAATTGAGTTGTGCACTGATTTTAGATAAGTCTGCTTATCGGTCTCCTTGCTGTCGCCAGTGCCTCACAACCCACTCTGCTGCTTTCAGTCCATTTTCTCCTCTGCACATAGGTCCCCTCACAGCTGAAAACACCGTCTGTTCATGTAGCCCTGCAGAAGCATGTTCTGACCTCTGCCCTCACCCCAAAAGTACATACAGTACACAGCAGCCTTCACCTGGCCTTTAAAGCAGACACCCATAGGAAAGCTTGATAATCTGTATGCTGGTGGCCTCTGCTGCACTGCTTCAGTCAACTCTGCAGAGCATTGGCCTTCACAGCTCCCTGAGGTGGAACTGCCTCCCTTCCCATGAGGGTTCAAGGCGTAATACCCTTGTGTGTGACGAGTGCTTGTGAAGTATTTTCATCACTCCTTTTCTTTCAGTTCCACAACCAAATTCTCCTGTAAAATTGAATCCACCGTGGGAGTTCAGGAAGAGCATCATTTGGGCATATGCGGCGCAGAATTGTGAAATATCTGCATTTTGCTTTTTCTGAACAGTGTATGACCTAGAGCATCATCATGGGAGTATGTGGTAGGATCTTCTAGGGAAGGTAGTGACAAGGGGAGAGTGGGGTAAATTGAGCCCGTTTTACATGTAATATTCTTTAGGCAAGGAAAAATTATACAACTCCAAAACAAAACCAACAGCCAATATTTCAGGATCTCTTCTAAAAGCGGAAATGATGAGAAACACATATGATGAAGAGTGAATAAAATATAATTTCTGGAAAAAAAGGCAGTCTTGTGGCACGTCTTGTCCCACTTAGAGGGTAAATTGATCCAAGTGAGAAGACAAAATGAACCACCTGAAGCTGTAGAGGTTGTACAGCACAGTGTGTGACACATGATTAATATTACATAATCCATCAGAAGGTCTAATAAACAGTTAATACAAATAACTTTTACATCATTCTGTACACATAGCAGTGAGTATTAAACCATTTTTTAATAGCTAAGGAGTAAAGTGAGCCAAATGGTTTAAGGTACATTGACTCAGCTGCTCAACTTGCCTCACAAGTAGACAAATGAATCTAAAGCAAAGGACCTAATTCTCTGTAAAATAAGTTCAACTATACATTTACATATATTGTAACATTCCAGAAACATTGAATTTCTCTGCTATCGGATGTAAACACTTGAAGGAAACTGGGGATGTGTATTGGTAAAATATGTATCAAGATACAGGGGAGACGATACGATATATTGTGATAGTATGAGTAAGACTATATATTGTGATTTTTAAAACTGAATTTAACTGTTGAAAAACTGTCACACCATCTTAAACACTCCAACCTGTTTCATACTTAACATATCCAGTTTTATTACTAGATCTAGTTTATCCACTGGAATAAAGAAGGTGAAAAGAGCCACCATCCAGCAGTAATACTTTATTTTACTTCAATAATTACTGTTATCATTAATGTTTACATTTAAATTCTAAAAAATAAAACATTGCTATTTTGCTTTTCAATATTAATACAATATCGTGACAAAATATCCCAATATATTGTATCAATATTTTCTTAGATCCTTACTAGAAACTGTTGCTTCACAAAATTATCTCATTGGTCATAAGGGCTTTTCATTTTGTGCTGTAGGCAGTGCTATTATTAGACATCACAGCATTTTTTGGAGAAAGAAACCTGTGCACTGCCTGAATTGATTAAAAGAAAGCATTCAACTAAATGCCAAACACATGGATATTGGAATGCTTGAAGCTGTACAAGGTCAACACAGAGTATGTTTTTGCAAACCCAATGAGGCAATGTAACCCTCTATGTCAACTTTGAGTCAGTTGTGCAAGTCTCAGTTGAATGTTTCATACACCAAGAAGATGCTTTATCCCCACTGCTGTTCTCCATAGGCCTGAACCCGCTCAGCCAACTAATTAACAAGAATGGCTATGGATACCAACTTAGAAATGGGGTCACCATCAAGGATTTCCTTGGATGACACCAAGCTGTATACTGAGAGGGAGCAAGAAATTGACTCACTGATCCAGACCACCAGGATCTACATTAGGGCCATTGAAATGGACATTAATGCTAAAAAAAAGAGAAATTTTCCATTTTTCTCATTATACACACACAGAGAATGCCCAATGATTGCTGGAGAAAATCACCACCCATCATTCAACTTTTTTTGGCTGCAGGAGGAAACCTAATAACAGCATTGGAAACAAACTCCAGAAAGAACATATTTAACCAGAAATTTAAAGGGTGTTCTCCTAACTGTGGGGAAAGTGTGTAAACACAAAACTGTCATGTTGGAGTTAAGCTTATTGACCCAGACCATCACTAGAGAGACCAGTTGTAAAAGTTTCAAGGTCTTTATTGAAAGAATGATTCTGAGGGGATGATGAAGGACATGGGGACCAGAAGTAGTGCACAGGGAAATGGAGGTGAGAGAAACTGCAGAAGAAGTTCCAAGGTGAAGTTGAATCCTGAGGAAATTTTTATTGTTTGTACAAACTCAAGTGAGGCTTACTTGGTAGATGGTATAGTGAATGCAAGGGAGAGAGAGCTAGGAGTCCAGGATGTCTGTGGGAGCTTCCTGCTGAGTTCCTGGAGATGTGGAGATGGTGGAGTCCGAGAGCAAGGATGGAGTACGAAGGGCGGGTAGGTAGAGCATGGAGATGGAGCATGGATCATGGAGGAGCTTAGGGCTTGAAGGCGGTACAATGTGGAAAGATACCAGGGCTTCCTGAGAAGCTGGAGAAGGGATCACTGGAAGGTTATGACAAGGAAAACAGTGGAAGAAGCATGAAAGGAGCACAGAGAGTGGTAAGCAGGTTTGTCACTAGGAACACACACAATAGATATTGGAGATCACACAGAGGACTTGAGACTTTACCAGACAGTTTAACACTCAGGCATTGAAAATCTGACAGCCAGCTCCTTATATCCTCATCCAGTGATGAGCTCAATGAGTTGCACCTGTGCAGGTTCAGCAGGCTAGCTCCACCCCCGGCTTTATGGACAAGTCCCCAGCTCAGCCAGGGGCCTGTACCATGAAGCCGGATTAGGTGGCTAGCCAGCTATGTTTCAGCTTAGTTTCCACCAACCCTGGGTTTTGGGTACCATGAAAGTGGCTCGGCTTTGATCAGTGTTCGTTGCCATGGTATCTTACGGTGCATGGCTAACCTGCTCCGGGGCAGGTTATGTTCTGGATTCGCGATCTCAGACTGAAGTTTGACCAATCAGCTGTGAGCAAAGAAACATATATATGTGACGTAACTAATTCCCAGCGTCTGTTCTCTGTTGCAATGGCTTCACCTTTTCTCCCTAATCCTGTGGACATCTCCGCGCAAATTGTAAGACGAGCACTTCGTAGAGAACGAGTTTTTAGGGACAGACAAAATCCATTTGACTTTCCTGATGCGTACTTGTATGAAAGATACAGATTTTCCGCGGAAGGAATGTCTTATCTCTGTGAGCTTCTTGAGCCGCACATAACAAATGTGACTCATCGAAGCCATGCCCTGACTGTACAGCACATGCAATCCCATCCATAATCGGCCGCCCCTTGTTGTTGCTCAGAGCCAACTCCTCTGCCACAGTGTAATCTTGAGGAGGTGGCCCTCCCCCAGTTTTCCTAATTTCACATTTATTTCTGTTTGCTGCAAACAAGTGTTTGTGATTAAATGTTCTAAGAAAATAATAAAAAATATGGTAAATACTCACCACTTTGAATTATATTTTTATATTTTGTCTTGATCTGCTGCCAAGACCGTTTGGAGTTGGGGTTGCATCTAAAAATTAATGAATATCAATCTTTCTTAGGATGTAATAGCCTATACTTTCACATACATCTACACACATAATATATATATATATATATATATATATATATATATATATATATATATATATATATATATATATATATATATATATATATATATCAACACGAATACATTTTCATTTTAGCATTTAATATATTTTAATATGCTTAGCCTACATAAATGTACATTAATTGTTTAACCCACGCATTAACACAATCAGCAATCTTCCTCCACGATTGTTCTCTTGCTTTGGCAGCAGATACAGTGTTACTGCGTGCTTGAAAAATATTTCTAAATTCTTCATATTTCTGGAGAATAATCTCTTGCTCCTCCGTTGAAAAGTAGATAGCTCTCGCTCTATCTATATCGAACGCGATTGGTTGTTCAGTGTCGTCGTCACACTTTTATGTGCACGCGCCTGTGGATTAATCATAGCTTAAGGATCAAAGCCTGAGTTGACAGAGAAAGTTGATAACCTGCGTCATGGTACCAATTAAGCCTGATTGCATCGGTTTGGTTTTGTCGATTCAAAACCAATCCTGTAACCCCGAGTTTGTTGAGCCACCTTCATGGTACAGGCCCCAGGACCTCTGGTGGAAATCTAAGGGAAAGGGTGGAGAAATGAGCAATAAACAGACAGACAACACTAACACAGACAAACACCCCAGACTCCAAACAAAAACATAGATAAAACCAGATGTTTATAGAGAAAAAAACTGCCTAACTAATACTGAACACCATGTATAAGAAACAGCAGACATTTGAAAATCCCCAAAGAAAGCTAAGACGAATGTTCCATCAATTTATTAAAAACATCAAAAACACACCATTCATCCCTGCTAAAACTAAGTGCTTATTCACACCAGCCTCTTTTAGGTCACTTAAAACTAACTTAAATTTGTTTCCTCCCTTTTGGGCCGATGTGAATACAACCCAGGGAACTCTCAAACATTTATGTTAAGCTCTGTAGCTGTATCAGAGATCACACTACAATCTTTTGTCGTCTGTCATTTTGACTGACAAAAAATCCTGTCATAATAAATTTTTATTTGTCAGTTTTTCAAATGATAACATATCCAGTAGAACAAACTGATCACATAATCCAATGTGCCACCACACATTGAGCAGATTAATAAGTTACATGTAATATGAACATTTCACCTGATTTGGCCTGAACGCTCCTCAAGGAGCTGATTCTCCATCTTTGCGTAATGGAGACTGAAGCGGCACTTCATCCCTTGTTTGGAAATCAGGGAACAATTCTCCAATTGAAGTGAAAAGAATATGGCAAAACTCTCTGAACAAAATACTTTTTTTGTTTGCTTCAGTGGAAGGAAATCTCCCTGGATCCAATCTTTTAGCATCAGTAGTTAAACCGCAGCGATCTGTCACCGCCAGCCTTAGTCTGGTCTTGTGCCACCTATGTAGCCACAGATGCACTCCAAAGCCTCAGTAACTCTTCAACATGCTGTCAGCTTGCAGATAGCAAGATGTATTGAGTACGGTGTCCAGGTCTGAGATGATGCTCAGGTGCTGTCGTGGGAATCTTTTTTTGATTGATTTAGTTACCAGAAGCCAGTGTGTACAGTTGTAATTTTATGCGTATTTGCACCAAGTGGTCAGGGGTTTGAATACTAATCTGTCAAAATGACTGACACCCTTCAGATTTTTCTGTCACAGTTTAAAAAAAATGGTCGAATACGAAAGATATTTGGTTAACGTGACCCCTGTGTATTAACCATAACATCAGCAAGACATTGTTTATGTTGACCTATTTTCACATAGCTTTCTGATTCTACCCCGCTTACACGTTTAACAGTCCAATGGCTGAAAGACCTTAGCACATCTGTCTTTTTGTTGAGAAACTCTGGTCCTGTTGCATTTATTCGCAGTGTGAATAGGAACGTCACCATTAAAAAAAAAAGAGGAAAAAATCGGTCTAGACCAAAGCAAGTGAACTAATGGACTTTCCTGGTGTGAATAAACCCTAAATCTATATGATTTTATGTCAGCTATGCTCAAATGTCCCCCATTTAACAACTCAATTCAATACTGGAAGAAAGTTTTCTGTTTCAAATTTTTCAACATATCACTTGTCTTAATTAACTTGCAACCACAGGCGTCATTGTACATTCCGCTGTTTCACTGTACCTTTGGGATCCTAAATTTAACACTGTCTGAAATAACTACCTTAAATTGCACTGATGTTTTCTCCATTGTTAAATGTTTCCTCAAGGAACAGAGTGAGCTTGAGGATACTCTAGCGCTAGTACCTCTGTGGAACTTCCTTTCCTTTGTTGCTAGTTACCTCAAACCCCGAACCCCCCAAAGTGTACACTCCATAAATTACATCAGTAGGCCCTCCTGTTTTCAGCTGGCCTCATTAGCAGTCTGTCCCAATTTATCTGTTTCCACCTTCTCCTCACTCTTGTGGCTATGGCTTTCAGTGATCCTGCTCTTGTCTTTTTTTTCCCCAAGCAGTAATGATGTTCCTGTACACTGGGATTAGGTACGGCAATGGCCCTCAGTGGCTAAAATTAAATCACAATTACAATACCCCAACGTAATGACCCAGCGTTCACTAAGACAGCATGGACATTTTTGGTAAAGTGGATATGAAGAATATGAGATCCAAAGCAATCTGTTCCAGAGAACAGTGAGAAATAAGAACATGATAAAAAACTATATCAAGCAGAGAATAAGTTCCATGAGGAAAACAGGTAATATACATATGACAGGTTGGGTGTTCAAAAATATTCCTAATTTGTCATTGCCTTTTAATTATCAGCTTAATATGTTCAGATCAACCATAAAGGCTGTAGCCACTCATCTATAAAAAGGTATCATCACTGCTTTCTTTCAAAGTTAAATGTTTTAAACAAACTAGGGAAACAGGTAACTCCATAGGGAGGGCTAGATAGACATAGCTGTCAAGTCTCCCATTTTGGCAGGGAAACTACTGTATTTTACACCTCTTTTCTCCAGTATTAGTATTATCCCATAAATCTCCTGTATTATAATATAAAACGATCCTCTGCCTCTATGAACTGAATTGTCACTAGCCTCACGAGAACTGCCACCTGCAGTAGCCTGGATGGCAGTTCTTGCAAGACTAATGCCAGGAGCGGGAACAACAAAGGAGAAAGATGAATGGACCTGATGAAGGAGAAGTCATTCCTGACAAACAAAAAAACAACAAAAAAACAAAGGATTCTTGTAAATTTCTGGAAAATGGGACAGCAAATTCCCACAAAGGAGCAGGAAGGGGCAAAGCATTTGAATGTCAACAAAGGTTGAAATATCAGATTCTGATCCCTTAATTGTAGTTAGTAAGTGGTTGACAAGCGGCAGTTTAAAACACGTCTGACAGTCGGACATTTCCGACATAAGTAAAAGGTATCTGCCGAAAAACTTAAAATCGTCAGACATGTTGACAGATGTGTTTCTTATCTAACCATGCCGATTTATTGCCATAAAAGACCCTTAAAAACAGGTGTGGACTCCATCTGTGTCTCACTACAGCTCTGCATTCCCATAGAGCCAATAAACACGTGTGCTCATTTCAAGCTCACTCCCGGCCGAAACTGGCGGTTTGCTTTTCCCTTCTGCAACACCAGAACTTACTGCGCAAAGCTGAGACCCCCACCTCCACCCAAGCGCTACCTGGAGAGCACCCAGGCAGCCACAGCCAACAACTGCTCCCGAGGCAGAGGGCTCCCATAGAGAAAATACTGGAAGTAAGATTAAAATAACAGGTTAAAATATAAAAATAAACAGTGGATAATATGATAAGATTAAATAGTAAAACACTGATAAAATGTAGTAAGTAAAACATGCAGAGCAATTAAACAGACTATAATAAATAATGATCAGATAAAAGCAAAGCTTAAAAGGTGAGTCTAGAGAAGAGACTGTGAAGGTTCATATTGTAAAAGCAGTTCTGAAAGATTAGAAGGTCCAAGACCATTAAGAAATGTAAAAATCATTAAAAGAACATTAAAATCAATCCTAAAACATACAAGTAGCCAATGCAGACAATTTAGGACAGGTGTAATATGCTCCTACCTCCTGGTCTTTGTCTGGACATGTGCTGATGAATTTTGTAAAAGTTGTAAACCTTTAGATACTCTTTTTGGGATGACCAAAATTCAGGGCATTACGGTAATCAATTCTACTGGTGATAAAAGCATGCATCAGTGTCTCCGTGTTGGCCCGAGAGAGAATGGGGCAGACTCTGGCAATGTTCTTTAGATGATAAAAAACTATTTTAATCATCTTTTTAATGTGAGGGATAAAAGTCAGCTCAGAATCAAAAATCACAACCAGGTTCTTCACTTGTAAAGAAGGAATAAAAGACAGTAATTGTAGTTCTGGTAAAAGTTTATCTCTCTGAGCCTCAGGACCGATGACTAAAACTTCAGTTTTGTCCAGGTTGAGCTGGAGAAAGTTTTCTTCCATCCAGAATTTAATGTCTAAAATGCACTTAAAAAGTGCACTGAAATATACAACCATGTATCTTCAGCATAACTGTGAAAGTTCACTCCATGTCTTCTGATGACACTGCCAAGAGGGAGCATGTAAAGGTTTAAAAGCACTAGGCCTAAAATTCAAACCTGGGCCACATCACATGTAATCTTGTGTACCTTAGAGGAGCAGGTATCTAAACTTACCATAAAAGTATTGTCTGCTAGATAGAATGTGAACCATTTGGCAACAGCAGAGTTTAACTCAGTGCTTCATATTCAAAAAGATTAAAGGTACATCCATCCATCCATCTTTCGCTTATCCAGGGTCGGGTGGCGGGGGCAGCAGCTTTGGCAGAGAGACTTAGACTTCTCTCTCCCCAGCCACTTGGGCCAGCTCCTCGGGAGGAATCCCATTGCATTCATAGGCCAAACGAGAAACATAGTCCCTCCAGCATGTCATGGGTCTTCCTCTAGGCCTCCTCCCGGTGGGACGTGCCCAGAACACCTCACCAGGGAGTTGTCCAGGAGGCATCTTGACCAGAGGCCCAAGCCACCTCAACTGACTCCTGTGTGGAGGAGCAGCAGCTCTACTCTGAGCCCCTCCCTGATGACTGAGCTTCTCACCCTATCTCTAAGGGAGAGCCCAGAAACCCTGAGGAGGAAATTCATTTAAGCCGCTTTTATCTGTGATCTTGTTCTTTCCGTCACTACCCAGAGTTTGTGACCATAGATGAGGGTAGGAACATAGATTGACAGGTAAATCGAGAGTATTGCCTTTTGGCTTAGCTCTCTCTTCACCACAACAGACCAGTACAGCGCCCGCATCATTGCAGATGCCTTACCTATCCGCCTATCGATCTACCGCTCCATTTTCCCTTATTCGTGAACAAGATACATTAGCTCCTCCACTTGGGGAAGGAGCTTGTCCCCGACCTGGAGAAGGCACTCTACCCTTTTCCGGCACTTGGCTGCGAACCACTCCAGCAAAAGCCAAAGATCCCATTCCGATGAAGCCAACAGTACCACATCACCTGCAAAAACGAAACCCTCCAGGACACTGCTGAGGATTGTTGTATTCTACTTTTTTAAGGCTATTTTATTATGCAGTACATATGTGTTAATTATATCTTTTTTAAGCTTTAGAAGTAATAGGCCTGTTTATATTATTCAGGGTAGTAAAACATGACTCTGTTACCAGTATTTTATAGGGTTGAAGGTTTTAAGTAAAACTCTTGAGTAAAGATATGAACTGAAAGCAGGGAGGATCAGCTATAACTCTTAAGTCATGTTATAACACAGTTCATGGTAAGGTCAAGAGACCTGGAGAAAATAAATGACCTGTCAAGATGTAGAAGGAGGAGAGAGGAGTCACGTGATATGTTCTTTGTTCTTCTTGAAATAAAAATGATACAGCCCTGTAAGAGAATGAGTCAGTCAGATCTTGTCTGACTCCCATCTGCAGGTGCGTCTCTTCCAAACCAGAAATATGAGTGTGTGTGCTTTTTTGTTCTTCTATGTCTCTCAGTCCTGGGTCTTATTTTGAAACAGATTCCGCTGGGGTTTTGGAGTTCGGCGCCCCCGCCTCTCTGAGCAGGAAGTGAGTGGCAGAGCACATTGTGAGAAAAGCCGACAATATGGTGGAGAATGCGGGCATTTGATTTGGTTTTGAGTTTTCTCAGGGCTGGGAGAGATTGAGTGTGAGTAATGAGTGTGGCATAACTGATTGATACAGGTGTTTGTGGCAATTGTAGTGATTTTGTGTTTTTTCTTTGAGTTCAACAGAGAATCGGAGAGCGACTGGATTGATCCTTGCTAATCAACACCCGGGTGGTTTTGTATCAATCTGAAAAAGCGCTAACACCAAATTAATAGGTATTGATCGATTTAAACGTTCTCCATTTAATGTTGACGTGTTGTTTTTTCGGTTGAGGGTCGACCAAAGTACGGACCAGGGGGCTTGAGAGTTGGCCGCTCATTTCCGATGGGACGCTATCGGAATCTCCTCGGCTGGCAAACGGACAGGTAGACACCAGTCAGAGCCTGGGCGCTCTCTGTGTCGAGACGGATTACCTTGGAGAGGCTGGCGTATCTTCCAAACGCACGATTGAGCCACGTGAATTGGATTGTGTTTAAAGGTCCGGCTTTAGGTGGCTCCGGTAGAGGTTAGTGTTTGATGAGACTGTGAAAATTGTTGTTCTTTCTTTCTCTCGGATGTTTGTGTGTGTGATTGGAGAAGTCGCGGTGACGGAAAAGTAGCTACCAGGTAGCTTCCTGCACTCCGGCCGTATATAAACTCCTCATTTAGGGGAACTAACCGACTGAATCTAAAACCATAATTCCTCTGCGAATCTTAAACGCCTAGACAATGTCCGCGCTTCTTGTACAGACAATAAGCGTAGAAGCTTGACATTGTAGAGGAATAAGGGAATATCATTTTCAGTCAGCTAAAGTACCACCATAAGTTAGCTTACGGCTAACGCACAGTTTGGATGAGTTTTTCGCCTGGAAATAAAGGCGTTCAACCTTGTGCAACTACGTAAACACGTCTAAAGCATTGTCTAACACATATATATATGACTGTTATTATGGATAACTGGTAGTAAACTCTATAGAATATATATAAAATAACTTTTTATGATAACGGAGCGGTCACGTTTGGCTTCCGGTTGAGCTAGGTTGCTCATGATGACAGCTAATCTTTGGTAGCTTAGCTTCCGAACTGTATTTATTTGGCTCGGTTAAACAGTCATTCGAGTATTGATGGCGAAGTGTGGTTTTGTTGGAGGCATTTTGTTCTTGGTTGGTTTACTTATGAGTACGGTTTAGCATCGTAGTGCAGAATTAGCCATCTGTGCACCGGCGTATTCATTCCGCGGTGTGACACGGAAGTTTTATTGGGCCGGACTTTGATCTGTCAGTCCGGCGGAGGTTTTTTTTTTTTGGAGCAGACTGTTGACGATTTTGTGTTGCAAAGCGAGTTTTTAAACGTATTTCTTTCGGTATATGTTTTAATGATAAATAAAAATTGCCTTATATTGGGAGAATTCTATTTTTCGTGTGTTTCACCAAACCCCAAACCCTCAACCCCAAACCCTATAAGGAATTCTTTGATTTTTAGATGAAACGGCAATAATCTCCGTATATAAATAAATTAATGATAAGATAAACAGTGCGTTATAAACCTTTTTAGCTTTCCTTCGTTTCGGCTTTGCCTAAAACATTATTAAGGTTAATGTTGCATGGATAAATAATATATAAACTCCTTCACTATAAAAAGAAATAAATTAAATAAATAAAAACTGTGCCTGCCTTTACTGTTAATTGCATTAATATTGGGATAAATTTGGGCCTAAAAATTGATAGTTTATCAATTAAAATAAATAATTTATAGTTAATATAAATAACCTATTTATTTTTTTTAATTTTAATCCGTTTTGGATTTTTGTTACGAATATTCAATGGCAGCCGAATATAAATTACTTCCTGCTCCACAGGGACGAAACTGGCGTACTTTAGATGCCCAATTGTTAATATACATTTCTAAATTATATTCTGTTTTAGTTGATAAGCCCGGTAAAGAAGATAAAAACCAATTCCAGGGCCTTATGACGGCCATGTGGGCTCGTCATGGTGCCCGAGGAGACGACAAAAGAAGTTTGTCACAAATGTGTTTTGAGGAAGGGAAACGTTATGCAGATAAAGCTAAAACAGCAAAGAGCATCACTGGTGCTAAAATGAGACACTTAAAAGCTGAGAAAATGTGGAAAACATGGGGTTTAGCAGGACAGGGTATTGATCATTTGTGTGTTACTGCAGAAAATAGTTTTTCGGCAGACCATATCCCTCCCCCATATCAACCTATGTACCCCATATTGACGACCTCTGGTCAAACACATATTTCATGGGGCTTGGAGACAGACAATGGCCAGACTATACTTCAAAACACGCAGGGTGACCCACCGAGTTCACCATCTCTTTGTGAGCCACCCCCGGTGGGCATTACTCCCCCCCTTCCTTCAAGCAGTGCAGTGTTGCACTGGAGTGGCCTTCCACAAAGGTCTGTAGCTCATGAACCATTGCCTAAAAAACCACAGGGTGATTTAAAGGTAAAAGATGATGGACAAGATTATAAATTGCGTTTTGAAGTCACCGGTAAAGGGGTTGTAGAACACACTGGGGAGGAAAAACGACAGCTATTAAAATTAGTAGAACAAGACACCGATAAATTGTTTTTGGCGTATAATGCTAAATTGATAGATGAGATGATGGAGCACGAACACAGGTTAACTAAAGTTCAGCTACAAATAGATGGACTGCTGCAGAATCAGGAAAGATTAGCATCTGTGGTAAGGGGTCAAGCTACAGACCTTTCAAAAGATCCCAGCCCCAGTCAACGTGATGAATGTACGACAGTTTTACAGGTCAAAAATATGCAGACGTTGGGAGACAAGGGGAGTGAAGGACCATTTAAGAATACCAGATCTCAGGTGTCACTGGGGGCAAGTGGAGGCCCTGATTTAATGCTTCCTTTAGTGGGTGTTTCAGATGGTTCGGTGATTTACAAGCCATGGAAGATGGCTGACATATCTACCATCATTCTGCAACTCCCTGCTTTGACTGGTGGAGGAAACTGTTGGATAAATAAATTAAATCAGTTGACTTCAGGGCAAACCCTAGCGGTGGGGGATTGGAAAGCTATTATGGGTAGAATGTTGACATTGACAGATTATAATGAGATGATGCTCCAGTGCCAGTTAGCAGGTGTACTTGATGAGGTCCCATTCACACATCATGCATATGAGCTCGCCGAGTGGGTCAGAAGAAAATATCCTACTCCGCCTGCGTCTAAAATTTTGAAATTTCCCTGGTCATCTGATGTTACTCCTGCAGAACATATAGCAAAATGTAAAGATAAATGGGTTGCAGTTACTGGAGAACACCCTCGAGATCCGGGAAATAATCGGATTTGGTTTAGAGAAGCAGTTTTAGCAGGCATGCCAGAGTCTGTTGCTACATTAATGAAACGGAATCCTGATTCACATATTTATGATCAGCCTACATGGGAAAGACACGTAACATATTATTTACAAGACGTGCAAGATTCTGCATTAAAGGACGCTGAGGAGAATAAGAAAATGGAGACTGCGTTGTTAAAACTACAGTTAAAAGAGGCTCAGAATAAATTGACTGACTTGTATCAGTCTAAGAAAGTGAAACAGATGGTGGCTGAAGCAGCACCTACTGTTGGATCAGCGACAGTGCTGCCTTCTTTTCCTGTGATGTATGCTGGAGCTGCGCCGAATTTGCCATTTACTGCTCCTTATAGGAGATGGCAGCCCCGTGGCAGGTCACGTGGCAGGGCCAGGTTTGGGGATTTTAGAGGCATGGGGAGAGGGCAGCCGGGTGCTAACGGTTGTCACAGGTGTGGCTCCAATGAACACTGGGTGAGGGAGTGCCCACACCCACAAGGGGGCGCTATACCTCCCGGTCAGCCACCTCTACATATGGCTCCGAATCAGCATATGGCTCCTCCCTCCTATCCAGGGGGACAGAGTGGGCCTCAGTATTGACAATGCCCACAGAGTACCTTAGTGAGCAGGACAAAGGGGGATCCGATGCTCACAATAGACGTACATGGACATTCATTGCCTTTCCTTGTCGACACTGGTGCTACTTTCAGCACATTGGACAGAGTTTTACCAGACGTCAATTTTTCTGGGAACACAGTGTCTGTGATCGGAATCTCTGGGGCTCCAATGACTCTCCCTATAACTCAACCATTGCCTGTTTCAGTGGGTGATCAAAGACTATCACATCCTTTTGTCATTGCTCAAAAGACGCCTGTCAATTTGTTAGGCAGAGATCTGCTTATCAAACTTGGTGCTACTATTCTATGTACCCCTGATGGACTTATGGTGACTTTTCCGAATGGACGTACGCATTGCTGTGACACCATGAGTGGTCAATTTTTGCTGAAGGATGACACTTCACAAGTGGCTGATATTTTCTGGGCCAGATTGACTACGATGTCTGCACATGAATCTTCTGCGGCTGACTTTCTGAGATGCTGGAAGCCTTGGCTGCTTGAACTCCAGCCTTTTATTCTACCGCCTGATCCTTTCCATGTGACCTTCCTTTATGAGAGGGGCGATCCTACTTTATACCAGGAACAATTTGAAACAGAACTTGAAGGCCAAAGTTGGTCTGTGGCTTCGGGTCCATGCTTTGTGGGAAAAGAGGGTGTGGCACTGTATGCTCGTCTGACTTCAGAGCAGCATAAATGGTATATGATGGAAGCTGAAGCACTTCCACACATATCACTTTTGTTGCATCCGAAACATCAAGCTAAAGATTTGGGGGGAATGGTTAAAAGGGGAGTTGAATTAAAGGATTGGGTTCCCACCCAGATATCTTCAGTCTCTTTTTCTCCTTCTACTCAGATGTACAAAATAGACACGCAGCTCTCTGATACTACCATTCTGGAACATTTGCAGCTGTCTAGAAATCATGGCAGAGAAAAAACAGATCATCCTGATGCAGTGGAGGCCTTAAAGGTCGTGCCTGACTCTTTGTGGTCAGATGGTCCCACTGATGTTGGTCTAGTGCAAACCACACCCATCACATTTGACATGAAACATTCTGATCCAATCTGGCGTTCTCAGTACCCACATAAACCTCAGGCTGAGGAAGGTATTGCAGACACTATTGCAGGCTTACTTGAAGCTGGAGTTTTAGAACCATCAAACTCTTCATATAACACCCCTATTCTTCCTGTGGAAAAACAAGGTACTGGTAAATACAGAATGGCACATGATTTGCGTGCTATTAATGAGGCCCTTAGAACCCCTCCCATTTCTACACCAAATCCGTATACAGCTCTGGCATCACTGACTCCTGATTTAAAATGGTTTACCTGCATAGATTTGGCTAATGCATTTTTCTGTTTACCGCTCCATCCTTCTGTCAGGGATATTTTTTCATTTACATTCAGGGGCAGGAAGCTACGTTATAGTAGGCTTCCGCAGGGTTTTGCTTTATCCCCAGGTATTTTTAATCAGGTGTTAAAGCAGTCATTAAGCACTGTACAGCTCCCTCCAGACTGTGTACTGACCCAATATGTGGACGATTTACTTTTAGCATCCCCCACCGTTGAAAAGTGCATAGCAGCGACTCTAGTTGTGTTGCAACATTTGGGAAAAGAGGGATTTAAAGTCTCCCGCGATAAGCTCCAGTTGGTCAGGCAGGAAGTCCAGTTCCTGGGGCGAAGGGTGACCGCTCAAGGCGCTGGACTGACGGACACCCACAAGAATGCTATTTTGGCCCATTCTAAACCTCTCACTGTTAAATCAATGCTGTCATTTCTGGGACTGACAAATTTTTCCAGACATTATGTGCCTAATTACACAAACCTTACCACACCACTCAGGGCTCTTGTAAATGCTCATGGTATGAAAAATCTGCATGCTAAATTAGAATGGGACATACCGGCTGAGGAGGCATTTATTAAGTTAAAACAGGCTCTAGCACAAGCAGCTGATTTAGCCACTCCTGACTATACATGTCCATTTTTTCTTAACACATCAGAAACAGATGGGGTGGTTAATGGGATTTTGTTTCAGAAAAAAGGTGGTCAGAGATACATTCTTATGTATCTTAGCATAAAGCTGCAAGCTATTGAAATGAGACAGCCACCTTGCACGAGACATGCAGCAGGAATTGCACACCTAGTGGAGAAAACTTCACACATTGTTAGGGGTTATCCACTTAATGTTTTGACATCTCATGGAGTCATGGCATTGGTTAATTCTGAAACATTTACTCTTTCCACTTTGCGTCAGCAGCGGATTAGCAGAGTTTTGGAGGCACCTAACATTGTTTTTACGCATGAAGGAATAAACATGGCTGACCAAATCACCGCCTCTGGGGAGCAGCATGACTGTGTCAGGCTGAATTCTGTTGCTCAAAAAATACGTCCTGACTTACGGTCTGATCCCTTATCAACAGGTTTGGTGCTTTATACAGATGGGTGTTGTTTTAGAGATGGACAGGGCCAGTTAAAATCAGGTTTTGCAGTTGTTGAGCAGAATGGAGATTCACTACATACTGTCGTGTCAGGGAAGCTGGACGGCAAGCAGAGCGCACAGCGTGCTGAGATAAGGGCTCTTATTGAAGCATGCAAATGGGGAAGAGATAAAGACGTTACGATTTACACTGATTCGAACTACGGGTTTTCTGTTATACATTATGAATTACCACAGTGGAAAAGAGCAGGTTTTGTTACTGCTACTGGTAAACCTGTACACCATCATGCAGATATTATGGAGCTTTTGGATGTTGTACAGTTACCAGCTAACCTCGCTGTTCTTAAGTGTAAGGGTCACAGCAAGGCTGACACTGTTGACGCGAGGGGAAATAGGGCTGCAGACTTGGCGGCAAAGGAAGCAGCAGGCTACCTGTCACATGTCCACACGCAGCTGATTGTCACGTCAGCACAGGAAATGTCAGACAGTTTTGCTGAGGAAGTAAAGTTGGCACAGCAGGCTGCTGCGTCGCAGGAGATAACTGTGTGGAAGGATAGAGGTGCGATTTTTTCTGATGGTTTTTGGCGTGGGCCTGATGGCCGTTTAGTTTTACCTGCCGCGTTAAAACCCACTCTTTTTCAGGAGGCTCATGGTGCGGCACATGTGTCATACACTCAGATGAAACGTAACCTTTGTTTTTGGTGGCATCCCTTCCTGCCACATTTAATTAAGCGTTTTTTGAGTGAATGTGTGGTGTGTGGTCAATTTAATCCTAAGCCTACTATCAAGCCAGAAATGGGCGCCTTCCAGGACTTGTGCAGGCCTGGCGAGGAGGTCGTTATCGACTATACAGATATGGTGACCCCTGTTAGAGGTTTCCGTTACCTGTTAGTGATGATTGATCCACTGACCTCGTGGGTTTCAGCTTTTCCTGCAAGACGGGAGGATGCTCAGACAGTGGTGAAATCTTTGATTAACCACTGGATTCCGTGCCATGGCTTTCCGACTAGGATCAGGTCTGACAATGGCACACATTTTAAAAATAAACATCTCCGACAGGTTGAGGAACAGATGGGAATAACCCACAAGTTCGGCACTGTTTACCATCCGCAATCTCAGGGCGTCATCGAGCGGTCTAATTCAACTTTAAAGTTAAAGCTGGCGAAGATTTCAGCTCAGACGGGACTTAATTGGTTAAATGCACTCCCCATTGCTTTGATGGCCATGAGATCATCTGTCTGTAGAACAAAAGGTCTCACTCCTTATGAGATGTTAACCGGCCGAATTTTTCCTGGTCCGTGGGCGGGCAGAGAACCACAGGTTTCACCGCACCCTGACCCGGACCCTCGCAGTGATCATCAGCAGCTGAAGGGCCTTGTCTCCTCCTTCCTTCCGGCTCCCCGTGACGTGCAGGGACCTGCGGTGTCTCCTTCCGAGGCTGGGCGTGTTTGGCTGAGGGTGTATAAAAGAAAGTGGCAGGAGCCAAGGTGGTCTGGCCCGTTCCAGGTTGCTGCTCGTACAACCCATGCTGTCCAGCTGCGGGGAAAGGGTTCTACGTGGTTTCATTGGTCTCAGTGTGCTCCGGCCCCCGACCCCTCTCCTGTCCCTCACGCTGCAGCAGCTCTCTGCTGACCTGGGAGAATCTCTTTGCAGCGGGTGGTGTCGGTTCTGACTAGGCGGTGTCGACTGCCGAAGCCAGGAGGCGGGGCCTGACCCACCCAGAAGATTGGTTGAAGTTGCTGTGATCATCCAGTGTAATCTATATGTGCAAAAAAATTGGGCGAGATAAGCAATTTGGACTTGCTTTTCTCGAAGAGGGATTGTACCGAAGAGAAAAGATCGCAAGAAATCAAACACATTTCACAGCAGGTTTTGACCACCTCACAATCGGTGGGGGAAGCTATTGGAGGCGGGGCCTGTCTGTGCATTTGTGTTTACTGGGGGAAATGTTCAGTTAATGAAGTAACTGTCATTTCAGTGAGGGCGATCTGCAGAAAAGACAGTAACATTGGGAAAAATAAAGACTCCACTGTACTGAATCATTTCATCACTCTGGTAGCCACCTGCTGCCAGAGAAATAAACAAGAGCGAAGACTAGAGAACAAAATAATAAAGACTGAACACTTACTAATCATTTTTCTTGTATTTTACAGGTTGTCTAACTGATATTTATTTACAGGTGCAGATTGCTAGACACTGCCTAAGAGGGTGTCAAATAATTTTTAAGTAGTCTATTGGTAAGATTTTTTCTTAATTTTAGTATTTACGGTTTTATAAAACTTTTTTAGTAATGAGATAAAATATTTTAAGGAGTGTTTAAAGTATAATCAGGTTCACTGACTACTAATTCTTGTTTTACTTATTCTTTTTTCATTATGATGTGGTTTTTGTAGGATGTTTTTGGGGTTGGTGACAATTGCTAGAGTTTGCTTTTACTAAAAGAATATTGAGAATTAGGATAAAAAACAAACAAACAGCTATTCTTCTTTTTTTTGGATAAAATAAACATAGGATCACACCACAGACAGAAATATGCATCTTTGGGGAAATAAGAAGGTGCTGTACGCCACAGGTTTTTGCATGGTGTTATTGGTCAATATTATCTTTTACTGTTGTGATGAATGGCCCTATAATAGTTCTTCAAATCAAACGCAGGTTGGAGTTCACTCAATTAGACAGAGAAGAAACTTAATGGCTAAACCATCTCCCTCTTCACGGTGCGGCACTTCTAAGGCACATCATGGATTTTCTCAATTTTGTATACCAAAGGGACGATCTGCAGTGATTACTATTCCTTTAAATACATTGGTTTATAAGGGACAACAAGCAAGTAAATATAAAACCTACCCCTTGTGGTACATGACGAATGATCAAAAAGATACTAGTTGGTCCACTTTAATTGCTGATCCTTTAGGATATGACTGGAGAAGGTATACCACTACCTCTTTTGCAAAGCACATGCGTCCTTTGGTTAAATTGGATAAGACTGCAGATAAATTACTTCTTACGGTTAATTTAACTAGGAGTGATCTCCTCCCCTTAAAATATCTCCAGAAGGGGGAAAGTTGTACTCTCTTTATAATTTGGGTTTATAAAGGGGGAAAAGATGTTCAATTTCCTATTACAATATGTCAAGACTCTCTTAATGTTTCCACCTCAGTAAGTCAAAATCAGGCCTCAGCAGCAAGAGGTAGTATAATTAAAGAAGAACCATCGGTGGACGATTACTTTGAAATGATGACAGGAGTGGGGGGCTCCACTAATAATTGGTTGCTTATGGTAGAACAGGCCGGAAAGGAAGCGAGACAGGACTGTGTTGTGTGCATGGGAGCCCGACCTGTTCTCAAGGTGGTCCCTGCACCTTTTGAGCTCAACACAACTTGTCTGGTTTCCCTGCTATCTAGTGAAAAAGTAGTAAAAGATTGTAGTAACTGGGAAAATGTATTCCCTATAGCTGATAACAGAGCTACCCCACCCTTCTTTGATAGTAAAGTAGCTCCAAATAATTTCACTTGTTTCAAAAATGGTAAGCCTGGAAATAAACTAGTGGGTTCAGTCAACATTACATATTGTAATACAATTCAAACTTTCCTTAAATCTTTTCAGGCTCGTGCTGACATCTGGTGGTGGTGTGGAGGAAAAACTCTCCGCTCCATATTACCTAGTAATTGGACAGGATTGTGTGCACCTGTTACATTGATTATGCCAGTAGCAATATTTACTTATGATCCCACAGGAGACCAGACTCTTCTCACTTTGAATAATCATGTTAGAAAGAGGGACTTAAGCCACGAAGATGATTCAACTTATATTGATGCCATTGGAGTTCCTAGAGGTGTTCCAGACGAATATAAATTGGTTAATCAAATCTCAGCAGGATGGGAATCAAGTATTTGTTGGTGGTGTACCCTGAACAAGAACGTTGATAGAATAAACTATATACATTATAATGTACAGAAATTAGCTAATAATACTAGAGATGGGTTTGAGGCTGTTCATGAGCAACTTAAAGCCACCTCCTTAATGGCTTTTCAAAATAGAATAGCAGTCGACATGATTCTAGCTCAGACCGGTGGCGTCTGTTCTCTTTTTGGTACTCAATGTTGTGTTTTTATCCCTAATAATACTAATGCAGACGGTAAATTAACTAGGGCAGTAGAAGGACTCAGAATACTTTCAAATAGGCTGAAAGAACAATCAGGTGTAGATACCTCAATGTGGGACAATTTGTTAAATAATATGTTTGGTAAATGGAAGACTCTGGCAATGTCTATAATGGTTTCTTTAGCAGTATTTGTGTCAACTATGGTGTTATGTGGATGTTGTTGTATTCCTTGTATACGTTCTTTGCTCACAAAGTGTATTGAAAAAGCTGTTGGTGATAATGTGCAAGGTCAATATCTGTTAATACCTCACATGGAGCCTGAAGGGGAAGTACAGAGGAGTGATCAATCTATTTGAAAATTAGATTGAAAGAGGGATTTGTTGTATTCTACTTTTTTAAGGCTATTTTATTATGCAGTACATATGTGTTAATTATATCTTTTTTAAGCTTTAGAAGTAATAGGCCTGTTTATATTATTCAGGGTAGTAAAACATGACTCTGTTACCAGTATTTTATAGGGTTGAAGGTTTTAAGTAAAACTCTTGAGTAAAGATATGAACTGAAAGCAGGGAGGATCAGCTATAACTCTTAAGTCATGTTATAACACAGTTCATGGTAAGGTCAAGAGACCTGGAGAAAATAAATGACCTGTCAAGATGTAGAAGGAGGAGAGAGGAGTCACGTGATATGTTCTTTGTTCTTCTTGAAATAAAAATGATACAGCCCTGTAAGAGAATGAGTCAGTCAGATCTTGTCTGACTCCCATCTGCAGGTGCGTCTCTTCCAAACCAGAAATATGAGTGTGTGTGCTTTTTTGTTCTTCTATGTCTCTCAGTCCTGGGTCTTATTTTGAAACAGATTCCGCTGGGGTTTTGGAGTTCGGCGCCCCCGCCTCTCTGAGCAGGAAGTGAGTGGCAGAGCACATTGTGAGAAAAGCCGACAGGATGTAGAGCTGGTCCAGTGTTTCATGGCCAGGATGAAAACTGCATTGTTCCTCCTGAATCCAAGGTTTGACTATCCGTCGGACCCAACTATATAGGTTATATGCTTAACTTATAATATTTATATAAACGTAAAGGTACTTCATTACGACTGCTAAGCACGGGTGTTTCTTTTTTTTTCTTTTTTTCTTTTATTTTTTAATGTGTCCTGTTTGGCAGTGCGGAGCTCAGAATTGGTGTCTGATTACCAAGTAAAAGCCCAACAGATTTACTTTCACAAGCGGAGCACTACAGCTTTTGCTATAGTACTCCACTTGATATATATATGTGTGAAAAATCTTTATTATGAATTGCTGTGGGTGTATAGGGCGGCCATAGCTCAGTGGTAGAGTTGTCAGCCTGCAACCCAGAAATTGTGGGTTCGATTCCAGCTTCCACCTGCTACATGTTGTTGTGTCCTTGGGCAAGACACTTCACCTACCTTGCCTGCTGGTGTTGGGCAGAAGGCCATAGCTTGCTTCCACCAGCAAATGTGAGAGTGAATGAATAATGGAGTTGAAAAGCGCTATATAAAATGCAAGCCATTATTATTATTATTTTCTGATGTTATGGACATGGAGACGGAAAATAAAGGGGAAGAAAGAAAGAAGATGAAAAAGAGAGGTAGGAAACAAAAAGCTAAGAGAGGGGAGTTCGTAGGCAGGGGAGTTAATAATTTTTTTTTAAAGAGGCCTGAATGGGGGCCAGGGATAATCTTGGGATGCCACACCAAAATATCCATCCATCCATCTTTTGCTTATCCGGGGTCGGGTGGTGGGGACAGCAGCTTAGGCAGAGAGACTTAGACTTCCCTCTCCCCAGCCACTTGGGCCAGGGATTCCTCTGGAGGAATCCCAAGGCATTCATAGGCCAAACGAGAAACATAGTCCCTCCAGCATGTCAGGGTTTTTAAAGAGGCCTGAATGGGGGCCAGGGATAATCTTGGGATGCCACACCAAAATAAAAGAAGGACTGTAATACAAAGGGGGTGGGGCCTAGACTGAGTGATAGATATAAAAGTCACAGCATGGGGGTCAACATTGACGTAAACATTAATACATAAAATGCATAAATAAATCAAAGTAATTCAAACTATTTCTCTTATTTTATCATTCATTAAAATATTATCTACATATGAAGTGATAATGTAGAATCTTCATAAATTCAGAACAGAAGCAGCTGCTGCAGAAAGCAAAGCAGGATTAAAATCACAAACTAATCAACGACTAATTTGACATTTAGAATGATTTATTTACCAAATAATTATTCACTGCAGCTCTAGAATGCAATAGTGTACATGTGCAATAAAAGAGAATCGTTTAGACTAAGTTTAAGAACCAAAAACCTAAGGACCAAACTTTCCAGTAAGAAACACAATATACATGTAAGGCAATACATACTAGCATATAGCCACGATAAATAGATATAGATCTGCAGCCTGAGTACGTTGTCCTACACGTTTTAACAATGTACTGGCCTAGGTACTCCTACGTCTGCCAGTGTGTCGGGCATAGCTCAAACGTTTTTGAGAACATTGCAGTGTAAAATATGCAAATGTTAGAAGTCACTACAATACCCACTATTAAATAGATACAAATTTGAAACACACAAGTACATTGTCCTAGGTGCTACAAAAATGGTAGAAGTCAGCCTTGGACTTTTTGTGAATACTAGAGCTTGGTTGGGGTAGCTTATTTTTGGCGGGGATAGTTTTTATTTTACCCTTTACCCTTTTTACCCTGTTTTTATCTATCGTTGGCAGTGTGTTAAATATTTCCGGGTCAAAACGGCCCTTTTTGACACTCTTTCTATGTACACATTGATATTATACATAATTTAAAAAGGGACTGGCTGAGGTAGGTTCTGGAGTTTTTCCGAACGATTGCTCTGTTCCAGATTGGTGGTCAGAACTTTTGTTTTTCTTCTCCAAAAGAAGCCGCTGTTGAGCCACTGTCACGACCCTCCTGTGTATCTGCTTGTGTATATGAGCGAGCTATCCTCATTTAAAGAAGATCATTGTCACTCAGCGGGAGCTGCGGTTACGTCGTGCTGATTCAGAGGGAAATGAGCAGACCTCGCCAAACAACCGGCTTTGTAAAAATAAGAAGAGTTGTTCGCAAACCAGTTAATTACAACAGCAAACAGAAAACACAGGAAAACCTCCTCAATACAACTCTGCAACTGAAAACCTTTGTAAATTCCTTTCTTGCGTGTGTTTCTCCAAATGTTTACATTATGACTACCAGTTAGCAAGCTCTTAATAACACTCTTCTTCTTCTTGATAATTATTCATGGCTGGCAAACAATGAATTGGTGTGCTACTGCCACCATCTGGTAAGAACTGTGGACCAGAATGTCATTTAAGGGTCATATTCTAGTATTCAACTGTGTGTGATAATAATTTATTTCAAGGTGTCAAAAAACACTTCCTAAACAAAATACAACATAGAGGAAGCTGTGGAGCTTCGCACCCTCTGTAGGTTGTCTTTGTCCAATACATTTCCATGAGGCATTGTAATCTGTCATTGGCAGGCCCGATACATGAATGGGCGCCCTCCCACTGTGCCAGCCTAGTTGGGGTGGTGGGATGGGTCGCGCCGGAAAATGTCCTTTATTTTCAAATCTCAAACTTGGCAGACAGACAGAAGGACAGACAGACAGATAGAAGATTTTCAACAGTAGATATACATTCAGTTCAGTTAAATTCTAAACTACTTCATTATCCTAAGAAAAATTAATTGTTGCAGATGCTAGATGGCCGTGGGCAAGAAGGATTTGTGGGGCGATGAAGGATTTCCTGTTTGTGCAGGATTTAGCTTGACATTTTTCATTACAGCCCTCTTGGTTTGGGGTTTCCTGAACAAATACAGCTATGATTTAAACCTGTACACATGCAGACTATTTATGTGTGGAAGTAAGGTGCTGAAATCTACAGTCCACTGCACTACTTTAAAAAGCAACATCAAGACAAAGCAGTCCATAAGGGTACTCAACTATTAAAGTAAAGTTTGCTTCCCTTTCCCAGTCAGCTACAGTGACAATTGTAGTTTCTGAAGGGTGATGAAACAGACATTTCTCAAAAGATAATAAAACAATGTAAAAAGAGTATGGGTTTAAAAAAATCTTTACTGGTATTACAGCAATCAACCCCTTCCTTTAATGGCAGACCAAACTTTTGCAAACTTCTACGGCTATTTTACCAATTTATATTGGGTAATGAGCTAAAGCTTTGAGGTTGGAAGGCCCCCTTGAAATCTCCCTAATCTTTAACTCTCTCCACAGATTCTCTATCAGATTGACTCCAGTTAGGTCTCTCCAATTTTATTATTGCTTCAAGTCAGAAGAAACATGTTGGTAAAATGAAAAATTGCTTTCAACCTAAACACCAGCATTTTCTGTTTTTCCTGCTTGTTCAAAAAGAACAACAAAAAATATTTTGAAGCATATTTTTCTGGTGTCTGTTGAGAAACACTGATGATGACAACAAATTATACACATCAGTATGTGTTAAACTATACATTATATTAGTTCAAGAATACGGATATATAATGAATCTCGTATGCTTATTAGAGATACAAAAAAGCCTACAAATGTATTTTTTTGAAACCATTAAGGTAGTTTTTTGTAGCTTTTTTTGTGCTAAAAATAATTTTACTGTCAATTTATTTTGCATTTGTGAGTGTAATCTCAAACACGGTTCCTAACCTCATGTCAGTGAAAAATCTCAGTCTTGAAGAACTGGAAAGGTGTGCTTTTTTTTTTTACTTCAACCTAAATGGGAGGAAAAAATGGGATGTTTAATGGGAAATGCAAAATGAAATAATGGGGCTAGGAGGGTTCAAGGCTTGGGAGTGTTGGGTGTGAAGAAGCTTTTTACAAAGGTGCAGTGTGGAAAAAACAAACAAATAAGTGGTACTGGATTTGTCCAATCTAGATTGTGGGAGTTCGCCCAACTGGTCTGCATCCCCTACCTGGGCTGCCACCTTATCGTGGTGGAGGGGTTTGAGTGTCCAAATGATCCTAGGAGCTAGGTTGTCGGGGGCTTTTTGCTCCTGGTAGGGTCACCCATGGCAATCTGGTCCTAGGTGAGGGATCAGACAAAGTGCAGCCCAAAGACCCCTATGATGAGTACCAGCAATGGATCTAGTGTTCTCTCGCCCGGACGCGGGTCACCGGGGCCCCCCTTTGAAGCCAGGCCTGGCGGTGGGGCACATTGGCGAACGCCGGGTGGCAAGGCTATACCCATGGGGCCCGGTCAGGCTCAGCCCGAAGAGGTAATATGCCCCCCCCTTCCCATGAGCTCACCACCTGTGGGAGGGGGCATAGGGGCCGGGTGCAATGTAGGATGGGTGGTGGCCGAAGGCGAGGACCTTGTCGGTCCGATCCTCAGCTGCAGAAGCTGGCTCTTGGGACGTGGAACATCACCTCTCTGGTGAGGAGTTGGAGCTGGTGTGCGGGGTTGAGAGGTTTCGACTGGACATCGTCGGACTCGCCTCGACGCACGGCTCTGGCTCTGGAAGCTGTCTCCTCGAGAGGGGTTGAACTCTCTTCCACTCTGGAGTTGCCTCCCTCCGCAAACGGGTGGGGGGAGGGGTCCTGACTGTTGTTTGTGCTTATGTGCCAATTAGCAGATCAGATTACCCACCCTTTTTGGATTCCTTGGAGGGAGTGCTGGAGAGTGCTACTCCTTGGGACTACCTTGTTCTGCTGGGGGACTTAAACGCTCATGTGGGCAATGACAGTGAGACCTGGAAAGGTGTGGTTGGGCTGAATCGCCCCCCCCCAATCTGAACCTGAACAGTGTTTTGTTATTGGACTTGTGTGCTTGTCAGGGATTGTCCATAACAAACACCATGTTTAAGCATAAGGCTGTCCAGATGTGCACTTGGCACCAGGACACCTTAGGCCGCAGCTAGACGATTGACTTGGTTGTCGCTTCATCTGATCTGCGGCCGCATGTTTTGGACACTCGGGTGAAGAGAGGGGCTGAGCTGTCCACTAACCACTACCTGGTGGTGAGTCAGCTCCGATGGTGGGGGAGGACCTGGCAGGTCCAAACGCATTGTGAGGGTCTGCTGGGAACATCTGGCAGAGTCTCCTGTCCGAATCATAATCACTTTATTGCCATTACCAGTAAAAAAAAAAATACAGACTTGGAATTTGCTCTGATGTAACGGTGCAGAGATATAAAAAGTAAAAGAGAAATTAAGTTAAAACAAAAACATAACATACTTTTAAATTAAATAATTTGTTAAAAACAACAATATGTTTGTTTGTTTTTTGTAATAGTAGCAGGTGAATAGTGTGGCTATTTAGCTATTATTTAACAGTCTGATGGCTGAGGGGAAGAAGCTGTTCCTGTGACTGGCAGTTCTGGTCCGGATAGACCGTAGTATCCTTCCTGAGGGAAGAGGGTTAAACATGCTGTGTCCAGGGTGAGAAGGGTCAGCCACAATCCGACCTGCACGACCCAAATTCCTGGTGATGTACAGGTCATACAAAGGTCGGAGGTTGCATCACCTACTCAGCAGTCCGCACAATGCGCTGCAGTCTGTCTCTGTCCCTGGTGGTGGCCACCGTGTACCATACGGTAATGGAAGAGGTGATGATGGACTTGATGATGGCTGTGTAAAACTGCACCATCAAATCCGTTGGCAGTTTGAGCTTCCTCAGCTGCCTCAGGAAGAACAACCTCTGCTGGACCTTCTTAATGAGGGAGGTTATGGTCAGCTCCCACTTAAGGTTCTGCGTGATGGTGGTACGCAGGAAGTGGAAGGAGTCCACAATGGAGATGGGGAGGTCCATGAGGGCAAGGGGGGATGGTGGGGCTGAGACTTTCCTGAAATCCACAATCATCTCCACTGTCTTCTGAGTGTTGAGCTGCAGGTTGTTGTGGGTGCAACAGGACACCAGCCGATCCACCTCCCTTCTGTAAGCAGACTCATCTCCCTCTGAGATGAGCCCAATGAGGGTGGGGTCATCTGCAAACTTGATCAGTTTCACGGACTGATGGCTGGAGGTGCAGCAGTTCAAATACAGAGAGAATAGCAGAGGTGAAAGTACACAGCCCTGAGGGGAGCCGGTGCTGATGGTCCGAATCTCCGACACGTTCTTCCCCAGCCACACGTACTGCCTCCGATCCATCAGGAAGTCAGTGATCCACCTGCAGATGGAGTCAGGCACATTGAACTGAGAAAGCTTGTCTTGAAGCAGAGCTGGCAGAATGGTGTTGAACGCAGAGCTGAAATCCACAAACAGGATCCTGGCGTAGATTCCCGGGATGTCCAGATGCTGCAGGATGAAGTGAAGAGGTATGTTGATGGCCTCATCTACAGACCTGTTGGCTCTGTAGGCAAACTGCAGAGGGTCCAGGAGGGGGGCCGTGAGCGTCTTGAGATTGGACAGAACCAGGCGCTCAAATGACTTCATGACCACAGATGTTAGAGCTACTGGTCTGTAGTCATTAAGTCCAGTGATCATTGGCTTCTTGGGGACAGGAACTATGGTGGAGGTCTTGAAGCAGGCAGGCACATGACATGCCTGCAGTGAGGAGTAGAAAATGCCAGAAAACACTGGGGCCACCTCATTTGCACAGTGTCTGGGCCGGGAGCTTTTCTAGCATTTAGGTTCTAAAACTGTTTCTTCACATCTGCTACATGACTGTGAAGGGTTTTAGTTGGAGTTGATGTGAGATTGTCATAGGTGAGGAGTGAGGAGGGGGCTGCTGTGGGTGAAGTCTTTGATGGTGTTAATGGCTCTGTGGTGGGGGAAGCGGGGGAGGTGGGGAGATGAGTGTCCAAAGTGTCTCTATTGTTGGGACTTGGCTGTTTGGTGGCTCATCAAAACGGCAGTAAAAGTCGTTGAGGTTGTTGGCCAACAGCAAGTCATCCGTGGAGTGGGGGGTTTTAGGCTTGGTGTTGGTAATGATCCAAAAACTTTTCCACATAGAGCCCAAGTCGTTCTCTGAGATCTGCTGCTGAATATTCTCAGAGTGCTGGTGTGTAGCAGTGTTCACTTCTTTTCTGAACCTGTACTTGGCTTCTCTGTAGCAGTCCCTGTCTCCGCTTCTGAATGCCTTTCTCCTTTCTAGCCACAGCTGTTTGAGTTTAGGAGTAAACCAGGGTTTGTCATTATTATAGCTCACCCTGGTGCGTGATGGCACAATGTTGTCCTCGCAGAAATGTATATTGGAGGTGACAGTGTCCTTAAACTCATCCAAGCTGTTAGACGCAGCCCTCATTGTGTCCCAGTCTGTAGTTACTAAACACGTGCAAAGCTCCACCACAGCCTCGTTGCGCCACAGTTTTTTAGTCCTAGTTTGGAGAGCTTCAGCCTCTGTCTGTGCGTGGGGATCAGATGGATCATCACGTGATCAGAAAGTCCGAGTGCACTGCGTGATTGGCCCCGCTTATCGTGCTGTAATAGTGATCCAGTGTCCTCTCCTTTCTGGTCGGGCATTTAATATATTGTTTATATTTGGGAAGTTCCTCTCTCAGATTGGCCTTATTAAAGTCTTCAAGAGCAAAATCATCAAAACAGAGATAATGTATGCTTCAGCAAGAGATTAAGACAAAATTACCATAAACTTTCTATGGAATTAAATTTTAAATGTATAATTTATCTAACTGATGGATAATGACATACACTTAAAAAATACAAGTAAAAAACTAACAAAACACACAACTGGTAAAGACTAAAGAATACATATCTAAAATAATAAATTGATGGTTACCATTCTAATTATTCAACTCATAAAGCTTTAAATGTTTTGTGAAAAGATCTCCATTTTAAATGAATACTTTCTAAACTAAAGGTGATGGGGGTTCTCTACTCTACATCTATTCCTATCCATTTCAAGAACCACTCACCCTCTGGATATCACACTCTGAGCAAACAGGAAGACCAAAGGGACCTAATCCCTATTTCCGCATCTGTAAAAATTAGCCTTAGCGAACTGCTTTTAAGACTAGCCTAGGTACAACTACTAGGAGACTGCATCATTATCAACCTGGGTTTGCACATCCCGGTGCAAAGGCAAAGTCAAATCTGCTCCTAAGGTTACATTACAGAGCAAACAATGCTGCTCTGTGCTAAGGCAGTGTGACTTTTACGCATAACATTTAAAAAACAAATTTTGTCTTTTGTATCTAATCACATAACCCGTATGAGTTTGGAATATTGTAACATATGCCTTAGATACTAAGTTTGACAAAGAGATTCCAAGATTAGGAAACTTTGAAAAGAAAATTTACAAGGGGAAATAAAACTTCCTCTTTTATTTCCTATGAGTAAAATGGAACGATGAAATGACATACAAGGGTTTCTTTTCTATTCTGATGGTGAGGTCCCTGCTAAAGAAGAGCCACTTAGATTTTAACAACTTTCGACTAGTATCTAACTTACCGTTTTAAAACAAAATTTTAGAAAAGCTTGTTTTAATTCAACTTAATGATTTTATTAATGTACATAATGTCCAGGAGAAATTTCAGTCCGGTTTTAGGGTGAAGCACAGCACTGAGACAGCCCTTTTGAAGATTTTAAATGATTTTAGATTAAACAATGATGCACAGAGGATGACAATGTTGGTTCTACTTGATCTAAGCGCTGCCTTGGATACAGTGGACCACAATGTTCTTTTAATCAGTTTAAAACAGATTGGCCTCTCTGGTGCTGTTCACAAATGTTTCACATTCTACCTCAAAGACAGGACTTTTATGGTAAGTTTAGATACCTGCTCCTCTAAGGTCCACAAGATTACATGTGGTGTGCCCCAGTGTTCAATTTTAGGCCCAGTGCTTTTTAACCTTTATATGCTTCCTCTTGGCAGTGTCATCAGAAGACATGGAGTTAATGTTTTAGTTATGCTGATGATACACAATTGTACATCCCCATGTCTCCCGATGACACATGGCCAATGGATGCACTTTTAAACTGCAATTTAGATATCGAATCCTGGATGGCAGAAAACTTTCTCCAGCTCAACCAGGACAAAACTGAAGTGTTAGTCATCAGTCCTGAGGCTCAGATAGTTGAACTTTTACCAAAACTGCAATCAATGTCTTTCTCTCCTTCTTTACAAGGGAAGAACCTGGGGGTGATTTTTGATTCTGAGCTGACTTTATAGGTTTTTATCACCTAAAAAAACATTGCCAGAGTCTGCCCCATTCTCTCTCAGGCCAACACGGAGACACTGATGCATGCTTTTATGACCAGTAGAATTGATTACTGTAATGCCCTGCTTTCTGGTATCTCAGGTTTACAACTTCTACAAAATTCAGCAGCGCATGTCCTGACGAAGACCAGGAGATGGGAGCACATTACACCCGTCTTAAATTCATTGCATTTGCTCCCCATATGTTTTAGGATCAATTCTAAGGTTATTTTAATGTTTTTCAAGTGTCTTAATGGTCTTTGGCCTTCTTATCTTTCAGAACTGCTTTTACCATGTAAACCTTCATGGTCTCTGCCCTCCTCTGGCAGCTGTCTCCTTGTCATCCCTAAAGTCAGGACACACACTCATGGCGAGGCATTTTTCCAGTAGTATTGCCCTCACCTCTGGAACAAGCTGGTGAAGGACCTCAGGGCTGCAGAGAACGTTTATGTTTTTAAGAGCTCAAAGCTCCCTTTTTTATTTTTTGATTATAGTCTGTTTAACTGCTCTGGGAGCGGTGGTTGGCCGTGGCTTCCTGGGTGCTCTCCAGGTAGCGCTTGAGTGGAGGTGTGGGTCTCAGCCTTGCCTCCTCTGGGCACTCTGTGTCGGTGCCTTGGCTGCTGCTGTTGATGTGCTGCTGCCGGTGCAGATGGCTCCTTTGATGGTGTTTTCTTACCTCACCTGGCTCATCCTTATTAATGTTGCTTATGAGTGTGTGCGCACATGGGGATTGTGTTGGGGGAGGGGGTTATAAATATGATCATGCTTTCAAATTTGTTGGGGAGGGATAGGAATGTGGTTTATGTGGGGTCATTTTAATCTATAAAGCACTTTGAGTTGCAATCTTTGCATGAAAAGTCCTTTATAAATAAAGTTTGATTGATTGATTGAATTCCCTGTTCTTACATTTGCAGTAAATGTAATATTTTTTTTATCTTCCTAGAAAAATGTTTGCAAAGCCACAGAAAAGCAATGCTAAAAAAGCCAACTGATTTTTCAAAA